>JAOEHY010027273.1:0-29726 GCA_025447955.1 Psilopsiagon aurifrons
CCGAAAGTCAAAACCACAGCACTGCACCAGCTACCAAGAAGGGGAAAAATGACTGCTACTGCTGAACCCATGACACCAGGCCCAAGGGTACATCCTGGGACAGACTTTTCACCAGAACTGCCCTGAAACTTTTACCAGGAGGCTTTCTACCAGTCAAACCTGGAAAGAAAGACTTGCACTTTAAACTAAACTGAATTTGAAAGTTTTCCATTTCCTTTTAAATATAACAACTAGTTCAAAATTCACGATTTTCTGAAGAACAGGTGTTAGATCCACAAGGATCAGAAAAGTTGAGACTTAAGAAAAGGCAAAAACCTTTCCAATGTGCCTTTACTAAGTCTCCCCCTGCAGCACGGCTGACACCTGTCTCTCTCAAGTAAGTGACACCCTGTTTCGCAGCCTGTTCCTATGACCAGCCCATACTGCTCAACAGTCTTTTCTGGCCTGCAGCCAGAGTCAGGCTGCCAACATGCACTATGCACTCAAAAGCCTGAAAGAATACGCAGTCCTTGATATAAGCACCCAGAAAACAAACCAAATTCACAGCAGCAGCAACAATGGAAAATTCAATATTTGTGGAATGTGATGAAAAATATCAAAATTTAGGGCAAACCAAATCAATTTGCAGCAAGATACCTTCTTCTTCATTTTCCACTGCAAAATTTTGTATTCTGTATTAAAGAAGTTTCTATAAGAAAAGGGCTAGAAAGACAAGATTCATCAACTTACCTACAAGTAAAAGTAAAACAAACAAACAAAAAAAACCACCAAAAAAACCCACCAAAACCAACCAACCAAAAAAAACCCACCACACAAAAAAACAAACAAACCAACCACAAACATACAAGCCAAAACCTCCATAGAAGGCAACATTGTATAAAATCCCTAACAAGAGGAACACAATTTCTCCAGAAACCTTGCCATGAAACCTAGCTTTTTCTGAATTTATAGGGAGCAGCTGTATCTGGAGACCCTGCCAAGATGTCCAGCTCTCAGTGAGCAGCATCCTCAGGCCACAGAGCCAGGCAGAGATCGCAGAATCTTCCAACCATACCCAAACATAATTTGAGAACATCTGATACCAAATCAATGAAGGATTTACCGTTTCACTAATCCACAAGGTTCTTATGTCATGTTTGAAAGACTGCATAAGGCTATCAAAAAGATTAATTCATCCAGCAGTAAAGAGGTTTAACCTTTAAGGAGTAAGCAATCCTGAGAATTTTTTGAATATCAAACAACAGAGCACAATCCTGACTTTACAAGTCTAAATGAGATGAATGGCATTTTCTAAATGAGAGTGACTTCCCTGTTGTTCAGGAGAATCAATCTGCCTATGTAAGCTTCAGATTACCTTCAGGTATATGTCAAAATACAACATCAGCCTGACATTTGGGATAAACACCAGAAAGGTAGCGAACACTCCTACTCAGACATATGGCTATCATGAATACTCATGGAGATAGATCCCGTGTCAGTCAAAACCCTATAAACTGCAGCCAAGTAGGCAGAAGACATAATTATCAGAAGTATCCATCTGCAGAGCTCGAATCCTCTGGGGTTGGCTCATCCTGCTTGAGCTTTCACCTGCACAGAAAAATTCTACAGACATGTGCACCCCAATAATGCTCGAATTTTTGTTCACAGAACGCAATTAGAGCAATAAAAATGCAGTTGCTGCTGAGAAGGGTAATGAGCATTAAGGAATTTTGGTCTACTCCCACTTGGAGGGATACTGTGGCAAAACTTGGCACAATGACAAAATTCAAAAAAAAGGCCATACTGGAGCTGTCCAGAGGGGTAGGCGAGTTCATTGTCTCTGATCAAATCAAAAGTACAAGCCAAGGGAGTGGAATAAGAAGAGAGAAAACACACATATCCTTGATTCTTTCTCCATGCTCAAGCATTTTCAGATTAGACAGGCGTAAAACCATAGTTCAGTTGCTCAGTAATGCTTTGCAATGGGTTTATACTCAAAAACCATATTTGCTCCTCCCTTTAACCTGTGTGAACTTCAGCACCCACAGTATCCCCTGGAAGTGCGTCCTGCAGCTCAAACATCAGTGAGGTGAAAGCCCACCTCTCCTGTTCGCACTGAGCGCTGGGTCCAGCAAGCTGGTTCTTACACTCGAAGCAGTAGTGAGCAACTGACTTACTATCTACCCTCTTTACAGCACCTTTTTAATTTACTGATTGATAAATATTGACTGGATTTTTTTATGGAACTATCTGCTGCAAGTCCAAACTCTTGCTCCCAAATGGTAACAATGAGCTCAGAGATGAAGCTGTAATTATTATTCCTCCCTGTGCATCTTTAGCCAATTACTTACGCTGAATTTCATTTGTCATTTTAATGGCAATCACTCTCTCAGGGTCTTCTGCAGATCTTCCTTGTCAGCTCATATCTTTAGTACACCACAAACAACTCACTAGCATCTGTAACTACTCACATCTCCCTGAGTAAGCCTATTTTCCAGATCATTCATGAAGATAATGAACACTGGAGATCGTAATGGTGCCCTGGTGAGGAACCCCTTCCTTCATGAGGACTGATTCTAGGCTTTTAATCTCTGTTTCTTTCTAATCATTTTTTTGCCCATCTAAGGATTTCTTTGATAAAGTCCCAGCTGCCTAACTTCCTTAAAACACACCAGTGAGGAATTTGGCCAAAAGCTATTGATGCATAATCCTTCACAAAAATCCCTATTGTTTGATGCCCAATAAACCATGTGAAACAAGATCCACGCTAAAGTTATAGTGGCTTTAACTGGGACATATAAACCAGATACTTGAATCCTCATGAGATCTGGCAAAGCTTTATCACTGTGGCTTACAACAGCAAAAAAAAAAGCCCAGACAATAGTGCCTTTAAGTCTCCGAGTCTCCAGCAGCAAGATTTTCATGCAAAAAATCCTTTTTAACTGCAAATCACAGAAGAAGGGGTTGTCACTGTTTCCTGAAGAAGTTTGCTGGTGGATATCCTCACAGAATGCTTTGATACATCTACAAGACACCCTATACAGCTGAAAGCTTAGAGGTACAATTAGTTTCACAGATTGAAAAAACTGATAATCCATGAACTAAGGACAGGTTGTTGTTGAGTGATTTTTAATAAGTATTTATTAGAATAATAGAGTTGGAAAGGACCTTAAGATCATCTAGTTCAAACCCCCCTGCCATGGCAGGGACACCTCTCCCTAAACCATGCCACCCAAGGCTATGAAGGCAGGCATAAAATTTCAATTTTCAACCTGTGAGATGCATGTTTCTAGAATTACTTGAAACATACATGAACAAACAGAATCCCTACATATTTATAGTCTATGCAAATAAGTAACACAAATGAAAACAAATATACATATAGGTACATATACGTATGTAGAGAGAAAGACCATGTGCATGTGATTACACTAAAGAATACAAAAGTTAATTAACACCAAATCTCAGATTATCTTCAGGTGAAAAAGCATACTTGGACTAAATGGAATTTCACAGTGGTAATAGCTTCCTACATAGTGTTGGCTTATGTCACTACCTCTTCAATCACAAACTGATTTCTTAATTATCTGATCTCTTGAGATGGCTTCAGGTCTGAATTTCAACTTCTATCTCTTGCAGAATAAACAGGGTCACTCAAAGGAGAACCAGGAAATTTCTTATGATAGGTCAGGGCACAGTGAGCACAATTACCTTCAGTTAATACACACCCAGTGTCTTTCCACAACAGGTTTCTTGCGCTAAATACAACTACTCTTCTGCCAGCAAAAACGGGTAAAAAATCCTCCCTCATAAAGCAAGAGTACTATTACAAGATAACAGAATCAACAATTATTCTTGATAATTCAGTTTTCATACAGGAGACTGTAAAACTTCAAGAGCTATTGGCATCTAATCTCTTTTTATGCAGTATCAAATGCTAAATCCATTATTTAAACACTACACCTGGTTAAATAAAGAAGGATTTTTTACTATTCCCTTCTGCTACTGATTATTTTACATATGCAAAGCAGCATAATCAAACCAGCTCATTCACACATGCATATTTTTTTCAACTCAGAAAGACCTTCTTTTCTTTCCTGTACAATTTAAGAAGAGCCTATAGACTAAAACTAGAAATGGGAAGACTGAGTTACTGTGATTCAGCCAAAACCTGACCGTTTCAGGCTGGATATAAGTTGATAATATTCAGCTGTCTGAAAGGGAAAACAATCCTTGAAATACCTTGAAATCTCTATCAATTTTTTTAATGCCACTTTATCTGGTTATACCTGACTCCGTACATGATACAGCAAGTTTCCTTAAAGAAAAAATGAAACAGCTTATTCTGCATAGACAAAGGAAAAATTACCAAAAAATTCCCATCTCCTAAAGTGAGTTCATTAAATGTTCTCTTTCTAAATGAAGCACATTAGAAACAACATACAGCATTTTGCTGATCCTATGACTTTGGGTTGGGTGACACCGGTCACCTGCTCCTTCACACCCCTCTCTTTTTCCTGAAGGATGTTTTTATTACATTCTTATATTGTCCAAGTGAGCCATAAATGAAAACCACTAAATAAATTTGCTTGATAAATTTATACAAGGTTTGAAAGTTTAATGCAACTGCCAAAAGATTTTTGGAGTGCTCGGAGAATTAATCTTACTATTCATTACATTTATTGATTTAAATCAAGCTTCCGGACGTCAGCATAGGTGCCACTGCTAAGAAATAAGAAGTTTCCAGGAAATCTGTACGTAAATCTGAAGTGTCTGCCAGCTTGGGGATGAGGATACGGAAGGGGAATGCAATCTATATACCAGTAAATGCAATGCTAATACATTATTATCCACTACTTGGGACGGTTTCATGAAGCTAGGTTCCCATAACCAACTGAAGATGAAACTACATCTTCAAGCCTATAAAAGAGACAGTACTCAGATTTTTCTCTTTAAAGATGTTTTGAATAAAATTAGGGATGAAAGAAGCAATAAGGAACTTCCATATGCAAAGGCTGGATTTTTTTTTTTTTTTTTTAAATTAGAAGTTGAAACTGGTTAAAGGCAGAAGCTGAACAGCTATCTCCAGCCATTAGATCATTCTATGCTAAATAAGTAGGAAGAGTCTAGTTTTGGTGCTACTTCTGCTCTCAAGTACAAGTGATGGCTTTTATTTTAATGATGGAAAAAACCAGTGAGTGTGAGTTTTGTAATTCACGTGCTACACTTGGTAGAGAAGATGTGAGATTAAAAAGGATCTGGGAAAGGATGAAAAATAATACAGTAATTTTATGTAAAATAACCATAAAAACATTCACTTTACAATGAGGATCATCTGACTGCAGAAAGAGACTCTGGAAGAGCTGCAGAGAGAAGTACTTCCTGGGACACAAATTTTATGGAAGTGTTACATTATGACAAAACCAGAACTCTCAGCCTAAACGGTGGAGTCTGCTCCACACTAAATGAGTTGCTACATATAAGTGAAGTAACAGGAATTTTTTGCACCCATAATTTACCACTGTAGTCAGGAAGTGAGAGAAGAAAAGGGAGAGTGAGAAAGCTCTCACAATACCCATGAAGTTTGTCGCAACTCTCAATTTCTTAAGTATGTTTTTTATTTGCATTAGTGTGCTAATAAATAAGAGCAATACCAACCACAGGTCTACCTGAAAGACCTTTTTGGAATACCTGTAATGCAACCTAGAAGTCTGGGCACTAAAAACACCACAAAAAAAGGAATAAAACTTAACAGATACACAGATTCACCTGTACATCCTGCAAGGAATACCCAGAAGAAAAAAAAAAATCAGAAAGACTTCATACACATATGGCCTTGGCATGACATCTTAGCCTATATTATTGGGGAAACATCTTATACTGAAGAAAAATTAAGTGTAGATATTAATCATAATAAAAAAAGAAACAGAGGCAAACCAGAATGACCTTCACTCAAAATTCATCTTGGCCTTGGACTCTTAGAGTTTGCTGTTAAACCTTCTGCCAGTTATATTCCTCCAGTTTTTAGAAACATATACTATACCCACAAACTCCTTTGCTTTTCTCTAATGCACATAATTCAGTAACATTTACATTTTCACCCACAAAGAAACAGCATCAAGGCTTGCAAGCTGTTTCGTTTAAATGGACCTAAGCAAGTCCTTAGCACCCTCAGCTTTCTACTACACACATACGCAGACTTCATCTTGCTTGCACTGCTGCAACCTGATCAGAAAATCACAATCCAAGAGAGAATACCTAACACAACACAACACCCCCAAGCAGGGGAGGGGTTTGGCACCTGCAGGCCAAAACACTTCAGTGCTTCAGCCACTTTGTATTCCCACAAAAATAAAGAGCAACAAGTGCCCTAGACCTGGGGTGTTCCTCTCTCAAGAAGTCAAAAAATTAAAACCAGATTCACCATATACACAAGGGGTTTTTGTGTGGTTTGTTTTGGGTTTTGGGGTTTTTGGGTTGTTTTTTTTTCTTCATTCTTAAGCAGTGGATAGAAAACAGGACAACCTTTAAATACAGAAATGTTCAACTCAGACTGAAAACATAACTAGCTGAAATGACTTAAAATTCACATAAATTCTCTTGCATAACTTGTTTGGCAGTTCGGGTGACAAACCAGGGGGGTTTTGTGTTGGTGGTTGTGTTTTGGGTTGAGTTTTTTTCCTTGGATCAAGGACGAGAACGTAACCTCAAATAGTAAGAGCAAGAGACTGAAAAAACAAAAAAAGGCACAGAAGAAAAACCAGATTGCCACCCTTAGGAGATCCACACAGTAATGATAGAAAATAACCTATAAAGGTCTTTAACTTATGCAAAATGATGCAGCTGGTAAGACAGTATTTCTAGAGCCTTTTCTCTTTGCTCTCAGATGACAGCTATGGACCAAGATCATCTCTCACAATAAAATATCAAAGTCTTGTTGGTACTGGCCATGCTGCTCACAAATGCAAATTCTGGGAAATTGAGTCCTAGCTTCTAAAGCACATGTGAGGACTCAAGCATTTCCCTGACACCCTGGTTCTGATTATCTGAACAGATGTGCTATTTATTATCTACAGACGGGAGAGTACTACCCATTCACTAATGAACTGAGCAGCTGGTGAGAAAATACTTCCCATAAAAATTAAATTTTATTTTCTACCTAACAGTAGCGTACAATCCAATCCAGTGGAACAATTGAGATTTTTTGTTTTCTACTTTAAGAAGCAAATACATGGAACAAAAGCCCACGCGAATGCTCTTTTCTGTGTCATCACTTGACTTTGCAAATTAATGCTATTTTGAGACATGCTGCTAAAAAAGTTGCATGAAAAGTAGCCTAAACTTTCTAACTAGGTCAATTCTAACCTTGTTTCCTCCACAAAAATAATTTAGTGCCTAGATAATACCCAGCATATTAACCTATAGGATAACAGGATCAACTTCTTAAATTTTATATACAAGCTTTCATTAGTTCATGATGCTGAGAAGGTGTTGTTGCTCTACTCCTGCCACAAATCACAGTTTACTACTGATAGATTGTCTGACTGTCCCTTGTAACAGAAAGCTCAAGTGCAGTCACAAAAACATCTACAGTATTTTTCTTGTCTATAAGCTGGACCTAACAGGTTCATGGGACAAACCTTAGTAGAAGGAATATCAACTAAGAGACAAGTGTGCTAAAAGACCATCTGTTAAATGGAAGGGGGAAGTAGGAGCCAGAGAAACAAAACAAAACCCCAACAAAAACAAAAACAAAAAAACAAACAAACAAAAAAACCCAAACAAAAAGGCACAAAACCTATTAGTATCAAAACATCTTTGTGTTGTCATTTCTGTATATTCAGATATCCGACACAGAATCAATAGCATGAAGGTTAATTAATCAGGTTGACTGACAAGGGAAATAGATACAAATATAGTCATTTTATGCACTGGAATTAATGGAATTAAGTTTTAGATGATACTACAAATAAAGGTGTACTACTGATACTATCCAGAACACCAACTGTAAATCTTTTATAACATTTAATAACACATTCCCCAAAAGAGCAGCATTAGGAGCCTTTCTGGCAGCCACCCGATGAGCAAATACTTAAATGTCACACTTAGAAAATTAGCTACCATGAAACCCCTATCTTTTGTCAGTGGTTCCAGAAAATAGCTATTTCACCAGTGAAATGCAGAATCAGGTCAATGTTTCAGAATGGCGCCATTCCTAGCATTTCGTTTCTACCTCTCCCCTTCAACATGCTGTGCCTTCCACCATCAGATAATTCCCATTTAAAACATAGCAAGAGAAGCACTGTTTCTAAAGCACTTAAGACAATTCACTGTTTTCCTCGTGTTTTCCTCATCTCTATCCTTGCTTTGGCTTTCCCGCTCACCTTTAATTGCCAGCTATAATTTTATATGCCACAACTTAAACTGGAAAAACAATGCTTTCTTATCAGCTTCAAACAGAGAAGAAAAGGCTAGAAGAGAACACTACTTTAATCAGTTTGGACATCCCCTGCAAACCACAGTAAACAGTATGTCCTAGCTGGATCCATGGTGGTATTTGCTGAAATCCATATAATTTTGATTTAAAAGCATCAAGTAATGATCTCATCTTCAAGATGTTTTTCAAATACTTCTTACTTTCTGTCTGTTTCTATTCTGTATTTGTCTGATTTCAGCCTCCTACCAAGGATCTTGTCATGATCTTTTCTCTCACTCCAGGCTGCCTCCAGTTATCAAGCATTTTATTCAGTCTTTGCACCTCTCCAGTTCGCTTCACTAAGCTCTCAGGCAAGAGTTATCTCCTTGGAAACTTATGTTCCAAGGACATTCAATCACCATAATTGCCCTAAAACCACATTCTAAGTGACCAAACTGAAGAAAATTAACATACATGCTTCTTCATATAACTTTCATAGAGATGCACACTGGAGACAACTGTCTTCCCTGTATCAAACAGATAAACAAAAAATGAAATACATAATCTACAGGAAAGAAATCTCACCTTTCAATCCTGGATGGATATGGCTTCCAGTAAAAACTCCAGACGAATATATTGTATCTCTTCTGCTTCTCTGAGCAATCTTCTTCCACAGCTTCCTCAGTTCTAGCTTGCTAGCTGGACCTTATTCTACACATGTGCAGAAGAACCCAGTGCATATCCATACGGTATCTTGCAGCTTTTACTCCCTCTCCACAGTATTCACCATGTTACTTTTAATGCTGAAGTCAGTAAGAAGCCCATGTGTCAGCTCTGTGAAGGAGAAAGTCAGAATAAGCCAGGGTACATGGATGTAGAACAGGGTGGTCAGCTTCATAGATCCTGATCGCCCTGTCAGAGTGACAATAAAACATCTAAAGCTGAAACAATCAGCAGAGTAGCCTGAAGAAATAAGACAATCTATGAATTCAGGTCACTACTGAAAAACTGTTTCAAAAGCATGAAAACCATCAGAAAAGAGAATAAAATTCAAAAAGAAATCAAGATCTGTTATTAGATAAGCAATAAAGTTGGTTACAGAAGAAATGCCCAGTACAGAACTTGTTAGCCTGAGCCACTCCAAGGAAGTACCTTGTAAAACACCTGTTAAAGGTCACATGCAGGACTTGACCCCTATTTTCCCCCAACCATGTCTTTTTCTAGGTATTTTAAACTAGCAGCAAGCAGTTATGAAAATCCTTGCAATTCTTATAAAAAAAAAAGAGTTCTGCTTTGTGCACTTCTTCAGATGCTGGGGGAAAAAATAACAAAACCAAAACCAAACCAAAACTCTAAACTCTTATTAGTTTCCATCAACTAAAAACTTAAACCCACGTGGTTTATCCTTAAATCCCAACTAACACTAAACAGATATCCAACAGAATATAGAAAACTCGAAGGGAACATTTCTTGTACCTTAGAACAAAAGTGCACTGTAAATAGAGTGAAGATAATTTTGGGGAGGAATTTCAAAAAATAGTAAAGGAAACAGAAAATGTGAGACTTGTTCTGTTTCAATATTACTCAATGAAGCTGGTACTAAAAATACAAAAATTGATTAAAATTTCTTAAAAACACAAAAAAATGCATCTTGGAATAGTAATGATTTAATCCAGGAAAAACTAAGTGAAATGTACCTTAACACATTTTTAACATCCGATAAATGCATAGCTGATGATTTCTACTGAGCCACAGTGCTTCACCCACATACCACAGGCAGATGGCACAGTAGTGCACATCTGCAGTCTTACCAGACTAGCAGATAAGCTCTAGCCATACTTCAAAACCATCAGAAGTGATTGCAGAAAAGTTGAGGATGAATTAACATAGATCCAGTCTGTAAAGTGAGGTTAATGACATTTACACATTATGTCTTCTTTGCCTGCAAACCCTATGGAGTATGCTGAACCAACACTTACCACAACCTGCAATTTCTTTTATATAACACTATGACCTGAGTGCTGTTTCTTTCCATATCAGAATACTACCACAACATGAGGCACAGCTCAGACAGAAAGCAGCAGCCCCCAGTACAAGGTGAGATGGCTTTAAGCTGACAAAGGGGAGATTTAGGTTAGACATTAGGAAAAATTTCTTTGCTATGAGGATGGTGAGACAGTGGAACACGTTGCCCAGAGAATCTGTGGCTGCCCCATCCCTGGAAGTGTTCAAATCCAGGCTGGATAGAGCTTTGAGCAACCTGGTCTAGTTGAAGGTGTCCCTGCCCATGACAGCGTGGTTCAAACTAGAAGATCTTTAAGGTCCCTTCCAACCCAAACCACTCTGTGATGACCCTAAAATAATGGGCTTTGCCAGTCTGGGTAGCTGCAGTGGGCACAGATGCCTCAAGCTGAGCAGCAGAGAGCTGCTGTACAAGCAAATGCAGAAGCAGAGGATGAACTGGGCCAATTAATCTATTTTTTCAATCACTTTTAAGAAAAAATAATGCAACACTTTTCATAGATAAATAAGAAAAAGCCTTGGTCTAAATGGAGGGAAAACTGCAGTGCTAAGGCTGAAAACCTTAGGAATACAATTTATAATGAGTTTTGGTGGTAGGGAAGAAGAGCAGCACAACAGAGCTCCTTTAACCATGAAGGAAATTATCCCTGAAACAACTGTTGAGGTTTCAAATTACTTTAAATCCATAGATATGCAGGAAATCATGCCTGAACCAAGTATTCAGCTTCTAAATTACTTCAGATCCACAAATATGCTAGAACTGCTATAAACCTTCAGCAACTATTCAGGAATTAGGTCTTTAAACTCATCTCTTTGACAAAGAACTAAGATGCTTGTTGAAGGAGCTGGTGTTGAAGAACAATAATCCCGATTTGTTTGATGCAAAGAAAATTGGAACCACTTGAATAACACACAATATTCAGCAACTACTGTTCATATGTTTAAAATTCTCGTAATCATGAAGTTCAACAACAGTTCATCAGAAAACTGATCCTGCTCCTAAATATACTGAGCAGTATGTAATAAAACTTTTCTAATGCTTTTTAAACAAAAAGATACAGTAAAAGAAGATTTAAGAAATGAAGTTTCACAGTCAAGGTGCTGAAAACATCAGATTTAGAGTTACTGGTGCAATCTTAATTCAGCTCTGATGTACACACTTATGAAACCATCCGGGATTATGTTCCTTTACTCCAGAAGGCTCCTGCCCTAGGCTCAATAACAAAGAGCAAAGAAAAGAAAGTAGTGGTACAGCCAAAACTTCTGAGCGCTTGAACGCCTAACTTAAAAAACTTTGATTATAGCCTTTGTACAAAATGTGCATGTACCTATACAGGCACGTATCAACTCTGTGTCAAACATTTCACAGCTCAAAGAGAAAGATTCCTCCTGAAAAAGGCTGACTCCCCAAGACTCACCTTCCATCAAAAATATTCACCAACATCCTCCTCTGGATATCAGTGCTATGAAAAAAAAAAAACACCACGCATTGCACAGAACCTTTTCTCCAGACAAGTGACATTTAGCGCACTGTTCCTTCACATATCTGGCAATCTTCTCAAGTGCGCTAACATTAATAAAAACATTTAAAGTAAAAATTCTTAGAAATACATCAAGGACTGGGGAAGAAAGTCAGTGTTAGAGAGGAAAATCCATTAAAAGAAATAAAAACCAAGATTTAAGTCAATTATGATCCTCAAATTGCAGGACAACAAAATTGCCTTTTAAATTTTCCTGTAAAAAGAAAAACAAACAAAAGGGAAAGAAACGGAAGAAACAGAGACCTTTCCAGTATGATTCCAGACCCAAACTATCTGAAAGACTCCTTTAATTTAACAAACATACATAATATTGAGAAATTCAATTACTTTTTCCAGGAACACTGGCTTCTAGCCATTTTCTCTACTGAAATCCACGTGCAGACATACTACTCTTTTCCTGACACGTACGCGCATGCACATGTGTGTGAGGGAGGAAAAAGAGGCTACAACATTAAAGATATTTGTTAAAAAAAATTCTCCTCTTCTCTGCTTTCACCTACCAGGCTTCTCTGTCTGATACAGCCTTATCTGTAGGCTCAGAGGCTTTGGTTCAGCAAGGAAGTGGTCAAGAAACTCCTTAAGTACTCACCCTAGAGCAGTAAGTTTGAGCAGGAGAAAAGAGTAAAGCAGGCTACAAAGTGCAAAGGTTCAGAAGTTTTCAGAAGAGCAATTGCTTAAGTGATTGCATCAGTAAAGAGGAGAATGATGCTAGCAGCTCAGTCTTGGAGAGTGAAAGGTGATATAATGGTAGTACAATCACAATTACAAAAGGGCTGGGAGCCTGTTTTCAGCTGACATAAGCGCAACAGCTACTTGACTGCGCATCTGGCAAGTATTTACTACCTCATTTTTATATTTTTTACCAGCAGTAACTCATTAGCTCATTTCTTTAACAAAGTACCTGGTTCTCTTATACAGCAATAATTTATATCTCAAAATCCTACCATAACAAACCTAAAACTGAATCTGTAACCAGCAGCACTACAGACTGGGATCTGAGGACAATCAGCTCCCGTCTCTTTGGGGGAAACAATGAGAATTTCTCAATCTTACAGTAAGATTTAGATCCACTGCTCAACTTTCCAGAGATCTAAGCAGAGCTTCATGTAATGAATTAAATGCAGAAGGCGCTGTCTTAAGGAAAACACCAAATATTGCTACATGACTAAGAAGTAAATTACGATCTGACAGATCCTTCTATATTTCCATCAAATACAAGATACAAAGGGCTCCAGTTAATTATTAAGGATTGCTGAAATCATGTAAAGTATCAAAAAAAAATCAAAGGTGGGGCTATCCTTCCTAAAAGGGAGAATAAAAATTAACAAAATCACTTGATGGCACTGGGGAGTGAGGGGTGGGAGGGTTGGTGGAAATCATGCCTGTACTTAACTTAAACACTATAAATTTTGCAGTCTGAGGTTCCCAAAACATAAATTAAGTGATGCTAATGTATGGGAAATACATGAGTCCAGCTGTAGTTGGACCCTAGTAAATATAATTTCATTACATACATATCAATTAATATTTCACATATTAATTCGAATAATTTTAACTAGTGCATACATTACAAAACTACTACATAAATTAAAACCAGCCTGAAACCAAATCAAAATCCTGAAATTTAAGAATGGCAATTGTCCAGGTTCAAGGAGCACGTTTCCTAACAACTGGCTAGAAGTACACAAAATAAAATCTAGTTCAGACATCAGAAGTTACTTTTTCTTATATAGTTAGCTGTTTTAATGAGGATGTTTCCTACGGGAAGATGTACTAAAAACTTGAGCAGTTTTTAAGTAAAAGGCTAATGAATACAAATTATAAAAAACAACCCTAAACTGGTAGAGATAAAGTATCTCATTAAGCCAAGTGACACTCCTGGATTCAGTTATAACAGAACCACACACCTCAGTACTTCAGTAACCTTTAATTGATTTATTTTCTCAGGCATTATCAACTGTAAAAAGGAATTAAAAGTTTCAAAATGTGAATGCAGAAAACTCATTTGGGGAGAAATCCAGGGTTGTTTTCAAATCAGGAAAACAAAACTTTATGATTTACTCAGGACAAAACAAGCAATTATTGTCCTGCTTAGAAATATAACATTAACATGAAAAATAAACAAAGCCTCTAACTTTAAGATGGACATATCCAGATAGTTTCTTTATAATCAGCCTCCCAAAATTGTCTGAAAGATACTTGAACATGAGCAAAAAAGCCAAACTTGATGAGAACAACTAGGCTAATTAACTTTTCAGAGGGAGATCAAAGTAAACACGTAAGAAACATAAACAAAGTATGTGCACACCTCTGCCCAGTCACTGCATCTTCCCAGGCAGATCCTTGCTTCCATGCAATCTCATGACCTGTGAGAAGTGAACTCTGTTCACTCTTCTTTACAGCTCAGGAAGCTCTCACACCTCCACTGCAGACAGCTGGCTTCACTAAGTGAAAAGAAAGAGAACTGGGGCCATTCCTGATGCTAAGAAGCATTCCCTGTTTCCAGCTGAGATTCAACTCAGTCCTAGGAAGTATTGCTTATGGTTAGCATGATTAGGTAAAGATATGACAGGCGGAAACTGAACAGATTTACACAGGGAGCTCTGGAGAGGTCTTCAGTTTGTGCTCGAACATGAATATCTGAAGTCTGAGCTCCTGAACAAACCTCATCTGAGGCTTAAAAGTGAAACACTGCTCCCTCTAACACCATACTAGTATTAGCAATGCAGGTTTGATAACGGAACAGAGAGTAGCAGCTACAGGGGAAAAAGACATTTTCAGTGAGCAGTGTTTTCTGACTCAATTCTTGTATCTCCCATTTGTTCTCCTTGCCAAGTGTATGTTCTGGCAAAAAAACTTCTTTCCCAGAATGCTGCTGGCATCTCATTACTAATACATCTGCTTCATGCCAAGTCTTTTTTCATCTTAATGCAAAATTCTTCATTAACTGAAAATGCCAAATGACCTATTTTTCTTTAGAGGTGAGCCAAATCTGCATACTTGATTTCTTAATTAATATTATCCATTTATACTAACTACATATTCCAGTTTTTCCTTACCATGATACAGTCTTCTTCATCAATACTGCACCAAAGACATCTAACCCTCCAAACAATATTAAAAGGCACATATCTACTTATATATAATGTACCATTCCATGCAACTACAGCAATAGATTTTACTCCCCCACCTGTTTGTTGGTTTGTTTTTACAACTCACCAATAATAGCTGTATTTTCAGTATATATAGCTGAAATAGTTATCTAGGACTAGTACATATTCTGAAATAATCCATTATGTTATTTCTTCCATTTTAACTCCAAGACTAGAGCCAAGTTCTGTAGCTATAGCTATGGTCTACTCCTAGAAGCAGAATACTGTTCACAGGCCTGTTACACATGGGAATAATCTTCCTAACTTCCACACTTCTGAAAATAAATCCTACTGGCAACATTTTTGTTGCAAAAATTCTGAAATACCTCAGAACACATCATATATTCTGAAACCTCTAAGTGAGGCAATGGTTCAAATCCTGGCCCTAGCAGAGACTTGAAAATCAGGACTGTACTGAAAGCTTTTGAAAGTATCCGCTTACTTATCTTATCTGATAATTAATATTTTCTTCATTGCACAACCAAAAGACATCCATGGAAAACACACCAGTACTAAAAAAGCAAACAAGAAAGAAAGGAAAATAACACAGTGGATATGAGCAACAAATTGACAAAGCTCTCTTTAATATCAGCCTGACCATTTGGCTTCAAATATGGGATACACATAATAAGTAGTCTGTCACTTAATTCTACCTCTTACTGTCAACCTCTTCTAGCGCCACCAAGACATATATAAAAATACGCTGTAATCAAATATATAATGTGTAGCAGTACTAAAAGCATATTGTGTTTTTATGTTGTCTTGAGGCAGGTACTAAATCATACCAAAATAATCAGATCAGCTGATGCATTTGACAGTCTTAAAAAGATGAAGAAAGCTTTCTACAGCCCACTTTTATCAGGATCTGCAGTCCTGTTCTTGTTTCTGTGTGACAGGAGACATTAGAAAAAAGTTACATGCCCCATGACTGCTTAAAGTGATCTGTCACAGACACGTCCTTTAGATAAAGCAGATAATGCCACCATCATTTATTCCATAAACTTATCAAGGTTTTCATGGTCTTTTTATGTGTAATGACCATGTGATTTTCCTCTAGACAAGTATAGTACACTTTAATAACAATCAACTCTAGTCAGCCTATTAAGTTATTTACAACAGGCGCAGAAGATTTTCAGGTGTTTCAATACATCCTACATCTGAATATCTACTCATATTTTAACCAAAGTCCACTGTATATCATCTGGTTTATATTTTAAAATTTCAGACATTTATTTGAAGAAAACTGAAATGTGTTATAGGATAAGCTTTGAGATACTGATGAAGTAAGATGAGTCAAATGCCCGTTTACAGACAAACTCAAATCAAGAGCTGTGAAGCCACATACACTCCCTCAAGTAGTGTAAGAGAAGCTTGCTTCTCTTATTTTTACACAACAGAATTGCTTTTGGAGAAGCATACATTAGACATCTCACAGGTTTTCTTCTTCACAAAGGGCAATAAATTATAGTGTTTCCAATGAGAACGCACAGAGATATGGTTATGGCTTATATACATAAATATAAATGCTTGTTTATATATATCTTGTTTTGTTATGCTACCTGATCATCTGAAAAACACTGAGACAAGTAAAATGTTTTCAAGAACAACATGAAACGTACCAGAAGTATATTTATTATTTTCTCTGGTTTCCTCATTAAATGTATTGCCTGACAGATTTTGTGTTCCACACTTAACACAAAAGAGCATAGTTATATCAGTTAAAGTTTCTGCAGAAATCTAGAAGTTGTACTCCATAATTTTTACAGTGTTTTCCTGGAATTTGAACTTTAACACCGTTAATACATTTTTTACTTCTAATTTAATTCAGAAAAAGAGCTTAACCCAGAGCCAGGATAAAAGAAATAATAAAAAACCATTTAAAAATAAATCCAAAATATTTAACTTCTTGCAAGCTCATATAAAGTTGCCTATAATACCTTCTGATATATGAAACTTTTCATCCAAGTTGCAATGAATCAAAATAAATATTGGAATTACCTGTAAGTAGTCCCACCACCCCCCTACATTTCGTGCCAACATTGAAGGTTCTAAGTTTAGCTGTCAGTATTAACAAATAAACAAAATATTTAAGGTTAATAAATAACTTCCTATGTTTTTTTAAAAAACATGTATACTTAATCTTTCATTTCTCAGCTGAGTCAGTGATGGCTGCTAAACAGAGCAGAGGCACCACACTTGCCAAGCAGCAAAAACAAAAGGATGTTATACCTCTTCACAAGGTTGTTCTCTTCAACAGTTCTTTGACTTCCACACTATATTCAGCGTAACTACAAATATGTGAGATGTTTAAAGAATCAAACCTTTCCATTAGTTCTAGTATCTGGTTTATCACATATATTTTTGACAATACTTGTGTTTAATCAGTTTATGAACACTTTATAAAGTCAGCTGCGTGCAAAGAAACAGATAGCTTACCCCTGACATAATATTTAACTTGAATTTTACTGCTAAAACATTTCTGAAAGCCATAATCAAAGGTTACTGAAACCACCCTTAATCATGGGTGGAAACAAATAGTTTCTAAATAGTTCTGATTGTACCAGCAATTAATATATTCTATATTGAGTCTATTCACCAGGTTGAATCTAAAAATATACCAGTGCTATGAATGATGATTTGTCTGCTGCACAGACAACTTTACTGCTCACTGTCTTCAGGGAATCCTCTGCTTGGGGCCTTCACATTTCAAATTCAAAAAGAGATTTCAGATAATTTTCTGGCATTTCTCCAGTATTAACTATGACACAGTTAATTCAGCAGAGAAATGACAGATTCCATATAGCTTCTGAGTAGGCAGGATTGACAGTACTTTGCTAATGACCTCCCTCTCCCTGCTTTTATTGCAAATAATTTTTGTACGCATTTTTCCTAACAAAACTTGATTTTGTCAACATATCCAGTGGGCATACAATACAGCTATTGTTGCTGGAAATGTCAGGACTTCAAATGTGATTCTTGATGTAGCTCTCATAGGATATTGAGAAATAGCCAAGTAAATTTATTCTTTGTATCTAAATGTCAGCTTAGGTATAAAAAAAATTAAATACCATGAATAGAAGAAGTATGTGCACCATATATCTAAAGTGACAACTTCAATAAGACTCAAAATTAAATCTCTTTCATCTTTGATGACTGTACCTAACAATGGAGGATGTCAACAGCTCCTCTATAAATTCAAATGCATATCACAGATAAAAATTATTTTACAAGGCCCTTTTTTATTGCCATGATAAAACCTAAAAACATGATGAAATCAAAGCCATATTAGAGTTTAAAATACAATAAACCAGAAACTATTTATATCCCTAGCACAGTGGCTCTTCTACAGAAAGACATAATCACTAAATAAAAATCTACCTTATATCAATAAGGTAAGATCTATATTCTTATGAGCCAGGCAGTTTTCAGCAACTCTCCATCTGAGTCCCCCTATAAAAGTTAAAAATGCCTACAGTTATAGAAACCAAAAAAATACTGGATGAAGTTTAGGGTCTTAGCATGAATAAATAATTGGTTATCAAGAGAAGAAACAAGGTAGGATTAAGTGCTCAGAGTTTTCACAGGGGAGTCAGCTCCTCGGGAGTCTTTCAGACAGTTAAACTAAGAGCTGTGCTGCTCACATATTCATAATTAGTCAGAAAAAAGAGTGACCAGGAAGGTGACATTCTGCAGATAATACTAAGGACAGTAAAGATGAGGACCACCTGTGAAGATCTGCAGATGGGCCTTCCATGTCCCAGTGAGTAAGCAATCGAAATGATAGATGGAATGCAACAGGAATAAATGTAGAGTGATGTATTTGGGGAAAAAAATAATAATCCTGGCTTTGCCTACAAAATGATGGATACTGTGCTGAATATTAATATGCAGAAATACTAACATGGAGCTGTTACTATTATGTCTACAACAAAATTGACTCAGACTCCTTATAAGTCAAATAAAAATTGAAACAATTAGAGAAAGAATAGAAAAACAGAAATAAGTTTCCGTATAAACCCCATAGGACATAATGCTTGTACATAATTCTGATTCCTCACCTCAAAAACCATACAACAGATTTATAAAGGGCTCAGTGGAGGGCAAGAAAGCTGAGACCATTCAGTCAGGAAAAAGAGATGACTCAGAAAATGGATCAGAGACCTCTGTAAAATCCAGAGCAAGATGGAAAGAGTGAAAGTCCAACCTGGTGTTCACTGTCCCTTTCAGGACCCCAGCTAAAGGGGCAACAGAAAACAGTTCAAAATGAATAAAAGGCAGTGAGTTTTCCTACACAGCCGGTAATTAGGATGGGGAGCTTTGCTCCAAGATACCAAGAACTTACAGGGGTCTAAGAGGAAACTCAAAAAGTTATATGGAAGAAAGACCCTATGACTGTACCTCTACCTCCCCAGCTGCCTGAGCACATGGAGGCTGCAAGAATTAGTTTTATTACATGCTTAACCTAAACTCATTCTACCATATGGGTATCTGCTTTCACGTGAAGAACCCAAAGAACGACGGAAAGGCACAAAAATCAAGTAGCATCCATGAGTAGCAGAGAAGAATCCTCCATCTTGAGCTTAAAAGTGTGTAACCGCAGCATTCAACATGAAATGTAAGTGTACAAACACTGTGAATATAAAAGGGGAAAAAAACAAAGTAAAGATCACAATCAGCCTTACAGTCTTCTTTGGTGTCCTGTTTTCAGCTGGAATAGTTAATTTCCTTCCTAGTAGCTGGTGTAGTACTGTGTTTCATCTTTAGTCTGAGGGCAATGCTGAAAACTCACCAATGTTTTAGTTATTGTCATGTAGCCCTTACCCTGATCAAGAACTTTTAGGTCTCTCACGCTCTGCCAGTGAGGAGGGGCACAAGAAGCTGTAGCCAAAGGCGCATTCCATACCACAGCATGTCATGCCCAGTATATAAACTGCGGAGATTTACCCAGAAGGGACTGATCACTGCTCAGGCTGGGCTGGGTATCAGTGAGCAATCGCGTGGTATGTCACTTGGGTTTTCTGAATTTTCATTTCCATGCTGTTTATTTCTTTTCCCCTATTATTATCAGCATTGCTATTGTTGGTAATATTTCTATTACTGCTATATTTTACTTTGTTTCAATTATTAAACTGTTCTTATCTGAAACCACAGGTTTTACAATCTTTAATTCTCTTCCCCTCTTTTCAATTGCTCAGTCTCAATCACTGGAGAGACCATTAACTGGAGGACTGGTTTGTGACTCCAGCTGTGATTTGCACTGCCAGCTGGGATGGCAGGATCCAGCAGTTGCTTTTTCAAGACAGTACTCTGGGATGATGCTGCTCAACTCGTGCAAGCCAAAACCCTCCTCTTTAATCTCTGCCAACTGCTATACCTGTTCCCAAAACACCTCCCCCCCAACCTCATTCCAGCCTCCACCCAAATGCAGCATAAGCTCTTTTTGGACTGACAAATTCTCTCATTCTTTCTGTCAGTGAAGATAATTTCCTGTTCACAGCAGTAATTCATGGGCCAGAACATCTTCACCCAAGTCAGCAGTAACAGGTTGGTACATATATGTAAACACACAGGCACATGAAAATGAATACTGAGTACCAGTAAAGAAAACAAATTATCTGGGGATGAACATTCTTCCCTCTCACGATACTTGGCTCTCAAAGCACAGCATCTAAATTCTAGGTTAGCTGAGATCAGAGTCCTAATTAATGTGCTGAAGGTTACATTGGTAACTTTGGCAGAGATCAGACTCAGATCCCAGTCTTGTGTAGTATTTTCACTGCAAAGTATCATCTCCACAACCAGATTCATTTTTTTTGATTCTACTCTAGTATAAATAATAAACCTTACTCTATAATTCCTGAAAGCTCATTACGTGCTCCAGTAAAACTATTCATAATTAGTAAGTCATCTGATTTCATTTGCCCTTTTGTTTATTTGAGTACCTCAGAGTCAGAGAAGGTTTTAAAGCATTTACAAAATAGGTAAATAATTTATTTTCACACCTGAACAGAGTTCACTCTGGTCATTTGCTCTTTCATATTGCATATTATAATATGAAATCAGTCACCAGTCACCTAAACTACATGTTGTGACCACTTTCCATATGAATATATGAATAGCCAATAATAATATCAGCTCTAAGAAGGATTTCTATTTAACAGCAAATATTCTTGTCTGGACATGAATACCCTGTGTGAGCATGGATATAAATTCCCACAGAATTAAAACTTATTCTCTGAATACTGGCTAAGCCAAAAACATACTTGAGGTACTTGCAAGAAGCCTGAGCATGACTGATAAGAAAGAAACATAAATCTGTGGCATACATTTGACAACTCAATTTTAAAGCATTCTATTGATTCTAACTGTAGATTACTGACTTTCTCCAGCCATCCAACCATTTTCATCTTCTGCTAAAAATATTAATTTACACAGACCAGCAAAGCAGCGATTCAGGACATCCAAACTTTAATAAATCACAGACATTGATTTAATCTCACGCAAATGAAGCTTCCTGTTGTCCTTTTAAAACAAACAAGGAGGACACAGAGGCCTGCACATAATCACTAAATTACAAAGAACAGATGTGAAACATTAACAAGGAAATGCTCATGCTGGGAAGGAGAAATCACTATAAAACAGCACACACTGTACCAAGCCAGATTGGCTTTTAAATGACTCATACTTAAAAGATTACAAACAACAAGGAACAAAAATAAAATTGTTAGTTTGCCTGGGCCTAATACACTTTAGTTACTCTAAATTAACTGCTAATTGTGCCATTTCTTTCCCTCCTACTTTTCCTTTTGACATCTTGGTTGAAATGCCTTAATGGAGAGGAAAATACTAAAAACCACACACATTTCATACCTAGGCATTTACCTATCAAATTCATTATTAGTGCAAGCATTCTCTTCAAGATACACACTTATTTCTCTGAAAAGAAAGCATCTCTCTCCCCTGCCTAACACAATACTATGCCATGTACACATACAATGAATTTTTTTCTCAGTTTTTCAGAACAGCTCTCTAAAGATTTTTTTCCATTCATCCCACGAGTTACCAGGCTTTTTTTCTCACCCTTCACTGGGAGAAAGAGAAAAAAGAGCAGGAGTCACTTCTTGCAGTATTACCAAAGGAAGGTGAACAAGATATTCAGGATAACAAAGACGAAGAACCACCATGAAGTGCAGCGTGATGCAAGTAAAATGCAAATAGCAACTGAAATTCAGTGGGCTCTAAGCTCTTTTGGCAGTTACGGTATTTTCTGCAAACAGACTTTTTAACTATAGTGCTGACACTTCCTGCTTCTCACACACACACATTTTCTATTCATATGCCTATCCTACAAACTCTCCCTCATGTTTCAGCACTTCACAGCTTATCGTCTAGGGACAATTTAATTGGCTTGCCATATTTACTTGCAACGCTAATTTATGCAAATTCCCCTAGTCTAGATGCGCTCTGGTCATTGCGTCCCATGTGAGATAATGTCAAGGAAGCTCAGTTTCCTTTCCTTTTCACCTTTAACAAGGACCTCAGTCAATCCCAGACTTCCAAAAGCCACCTATTATCCACAGAAAGGGGAAAACAGGGAGGCAGTGAATGTCTTAATTTCTTAAGATCTCCACTGGTGGAGAAAGTAGCACATCCTTCTGTCAGCAATTATTTAAGCACAACTGTTAAATATTCAGGCTTTATTTGCACTCTGAGCTTCTCTAGCTACAGATCCTATTGAACAGGCCTTCTTATGCCTCCATCTAGTAAATTGAAGAGTCCTTTAGTATTGCATATTTTGTAAGGACTTACGCAGACAGAAGTTGCATTAAAACATTTCATGTCTTTTTTTCTCTGAGTGAGATGGACAAAGGTCAAGCATGCTCAAATAATTTCCGTGGCTCTTTCATGAACCAACACTATTACATTTTGACAATGTTGATACCCAAAGCAGAATCTCCAAGCCTAGGAATGATGTTACTACTACTTCATGCAGAAATAGCACCACTTCTCTGAGTTAAGGCTCATATTGCCCTATATTTATTATTATTATGCATATTCACATAAGTCTGCTCTTAAAACAATGAGAGAAAATACAAATTTAACTGGTTGCAGCCTTTAGTCTAATTATCCAAGAGGTATCAGTCTATTAACAGGTTACGTTTCTTAACTCTTTGTAAAGAAGAGCACTGAAGCAGCTCTTCTTGCAGAAAGTAGCTGAGAGCTAGAGAAATATTCACTTTATGAACCTGAGGAAGCAACAAATGGAAGCGACAGGCTTCAGAAGGTGATGTAAAGGAAGAAGCATCTGGAAACAAAAGTTGACATTAAGCAAAGAAAATTTTTTTTTAATGGTTTAATCACATTTATATTGAAGAAAAAGAACCACTATTGCAAGAGTGCCAAATTATGGCACTTGCGAGAATTTCCACTGATCTGTACTCCAGAAATGCACACCTAGTCTTCCCAATAAAAATATTCATATTCATAATGAAATTTCAAAAGAGTTGTTAAAATTCAATATTCATGCTAAAATTTCTAAGAATTGTAAGTAAAATTGCAAGAAAGAATATAAGAAAGCAGCCTTACAGCTGTGGTGAACTTTAAAGCTCCATTTCAATTCCAAGTTTTTAATCTTGTTCAAGGTTAAGGGAGTCCAAGCACCACACATTTCAGTGCTTCCAACCTACTTTCACACGTAACCTTAAGGAAAATGCAGAGGACCATGGCAGCACATGTATGATTCAAGGCACATTTTCACTATTAGCAGAAATGCACTATAGCATTAAAATTAAGACTTCATACTACAACAGAAAATTTCCAAAAAACACTCTCAGTATTTCCCATCCACTTGACAAAAATCAATCAATCAATCAATCACTATTGGAACAATAGTAACAGGACATTTTGCCTGTACAAGGAGAAGAATCAATACACAGTGACCAGAGTACAATGGGAAACACTGAAAAAAAAACCCAAGAACTTTAAGTGCTCTACTAACAAAAGGTATTCTACAAAGAGGTCTGCAGGGCAATAATTTAAGGGATCAGAACATTTATTTTCCCGCAGCAGCAGAACAAATATTTACAGTTATTAGGATTCTTCAGCACACTAAAATCATTATGCATCCAGCAAAGCACAACAAGCCAGGAAAAAGTAGGTACTGTGTTCATCAAGGCCATGCACAGGAGCCCCATGCAATTCGCTCATAAGACATAATAAATGTAGTAGCTGAGACATCAAATTATTAATAAATATCCCTTCTTATTATCAGATATGAGGAAGAATTACAAAGTCACTCATGAAATTGTCCAGGGTGAGCCCCAGAGTTCTCATATGAATATTCCTGAAGAATGAAATGGATGCAAACTTGGTGTTGCTGAAAAACATGCATGTTTGAAAGAACAGGCTCACCAACAACCTGGTAGAGCAACATCTCCATGACCTACCTGGAAAGTATTCACAATAAGGGACAGTAATCTTCAGGCAGACTAGAAATCAGTGCAAAGAACTGAACAATCAAATTGGCTCAGTTCTGTTATGTTCCCAGACAAAAATGCCCTGTGTGCCCACATTATCTGTCTTTTCCTGCTCTAGAGCCTAGAACAGCTTTAGGAAAAGGTAAGTAATTTAGCTGGTCCTGAGAAATAACTGCTATCCCCGTACATAGCTAGAGAAGCACATGGTACAGATCCCTCACCTCAGGGATACATTTAACGTCAGACAATTAACCAAGTCATAGAATCATAGAATAGGTAGGGCTGGAAAGGACCTTCAGATCATCTAATTCCAACCCCCCTGCCATGGGCAGGGACACCTCCCACTAAACCATATCACCCAAGGCTCTGTCTAACCTGGCCTTGAACACTGCCAGCAATGGAGCATTCACAGCTTCCCTGGGCAATCCATTCCAGTGCCTCACCACCCTCACAGTAAAGAACTTCTTCCTTGTATCCAATCTAAACTTCCTCTGTTTAAGTTTGAACCCATTACCCCTTGTCCTATCACTACAGTTTCTAATGAAGAGTCCCTCCCCAGCATCCCCACAGGTCCCCTTCAGATATCTGAAGGCTGCTATGAGGTCTTCACGCAGCCTTCTCTTCTCCAGGCTGAACAGCTCCAGCTCTCTCATCCTATCCTCATACGGGAGGTGTTCCAGTTCCCATACTAGGGGGCAAGAAGGAGAGCATGAAACTTTTAAAGTTTGTACTTACCTGGCCATAATATTGCCTTATAACTAGGGGCAGAAGTAGCCTTTTATTCTGTCCTAGGCTCACGACGTATTTAAACAGAGCCTGTACTGAGTGGGTAAAAGTCAGGTGGCCTTAGAGATTGAAATACAAGCTGTCCCTTCTTAATATATCTTTTTGCTCTCAAACAGTAATTGAAGAGACCAACATCTCCCCTGCTCCAAACATGCTTTGGCTAGAAACAAGTCTCTTCAATAACGTCTATCGGTTTTGGTGATACAAGGTGTTATTTCTCTTTACGCAAAGGAAAAAAGGAAGAGTACGTATGCTACCTGTGCTACTATCTTCTGCTTGGCCATACCACTAATCAACCAGGCATCTAGACACAGACACAAGTTCCCCATGTCTTTTCATCTGCTGTATTACTCCCTTGCCATTCTGTGGCTAGTTAAAGCACCATGAATTTCTGAAGTTACATTTCCCAGTGATCTTCCCTAAGAAAAGTCTTAGAAAACGGATGGAATATGTGAAGAACAGAATTTGACAGTGACCAAGTATTTCTAATACAAATACCTAGCGGGTAATTATAATATATATGCTGGGCAAGTACCTATAATAACCCAGTAATCAATGCTGCAGCGAATTCTGCTCACCTGAACAGCACATATATTTGCTAGAGCAAAGATGGATCCCAATAAAAACACTGATCTTCACACACCACTGAGAGATATATATTAACAACAAATGTGGTTTATATTCTCTATGTTTTGGTTATTTCTTTTATGATACAAAGGCTGCTCATGCTAGCAGTCAAAATAGGTTCCAGATTCCTAAAAAAACTGAAAAGATAATAAAAATATTTAACCAAAACTAAAAACCAACAGAATGAACATCAACAAATAGAAAACTAAAACATACTTCCCTTTATTTCTACTAATAAGCACACTGCTTTTGGTATCTGGTACTAAAAAAAAATTAAATTCTCAGCTATAATCCTGCACTTCTAACTGCTACATACCCAAATGAGAGCAATTTTTACCTACTTAACATTACTTTTCAGAACTGAGGAACAGGTCCCCAGAAAGAATAAAACAATAGTTGAGGATATGTTCTACACTTCACCCCATGCTTGGACAGAATGAAGGCCATGTCACTAAATTTTTCCTTTCTGGCTACCTTACCCAGCCTATGCCCCCTAAGATCTGCAGAAAACAATGTGCAATTTCAGAGACTGGATGGACCTCTAACCTCTTAAAAATTATAAAACTATCCTACCTTGTGAAAATCAGGCCCTTGTCATGGTTTAAGCCCAGCTGATAACTCAGAACCACGCAGCCATTCCTTTCACTTCCTCCCCCTTCCTCCCGCTGCTCCTGGAGAGATGGGGAGGCGAATCAAAAGAATGCAATTCCCACAGGTTGAGATAAGAACAGTCCAGTAACTAAGGTGTGACACAAACCTACTGCTGCTATCACCAATAATAATAATAATAATAATAATGGAAATAGCAAGGGAAGAGAATACAACCGCTCACCACCCTCCAACTGATACCCAGTCCAACCCCAGCAGTGATCTAACCCTTCTGGGTAACTGCCCCCAGTTTATATAGTGGGCATGATGTGCTGTGGTACGGAATACCTCTTTGGTCAGTTTGGGTCAGGTGTCTGTCTCTGCTTCCTCCCAGCTTCCCCTTCTCCCTAGCAGAGCATGAGACTCAGAAAGTCCTTGGTCAGACTACACATTACTGAGCAGCAATTGAAAACACTGGTGCTATCAGCACTGTTCCCAGGCTGAAAGTCAAAACCACAGCACTGCACCAGCTACTAAGAGGGACAAAAATGACTGCTACTGCTGAACCCAGGACAGCCCTCTACAGCTGTCACTGTGGGCATACCAGTAACAACTTCATTTTGTTTGAAAAATCATCTAACTGGAGGCAACTGGACCCAAGAGGCAGCCACTGGGCTAACCAAATGCCTCAGGCCAGGCCCTGAAGAGCTCCATAGCATGTATGCATGTTGGCGTGTGTATGGGAGTCTATACTAGTAACTGAGGTGGGGCCATGGTCCCTGGTGGTTCACATGACCATGTCAGCAACTGGGGAGAGACTGGGATCCAGGACAGTTACTGGATAGACCAAGTGTCTCTGGCTGGCTATTGGAGAGATCTGCACTGCACTGATCTCCCACTAAGGGACCTTCAACCTGAACAGACAGAGCAACTGAGATTTCCTGCAGTAGCCTTCTAACCCATCAACCGCTTTTATTTCCACCTGCTGCACTGCCTTTGTGTTACTTACCAATGTTGTTACCTACCAATGAACCCCAGGCAGTGACAGCTCATCTCTTCTGCATGTTTCCTCTCAATTTCATCACAGAAAGGATCTTTCAAATACTACAACATGACATTATCATACTTCTTAGAATGTCAGCACAAGAATCATACAGATATGTAGCAAAGCCTGCTACAATCTGTGAATTTTGACCCCAAAAAGTGCCAGTGGCAAGTACAGCAGCAATTTGAAAATCCCTTAGGAAAAAAGATGGTTGTATTTGGCATTTCAATTAATCAAAATCAGCAAAATAAAGCTACAGGACTGCAAAGACTGAAACTGTCTGCCTAGTACCTTTTCTTCCTTTGGAGTTACGCATCTTACTTTCACTGGAGAAGGTAAGTTCCTTGCTGCAGAATGTTTTCTATTGAAAACCTTCTAACTACTGCCATTGAAGATTATTTTGAAATATGTTAATACCACAGTATCTTCCCTACATCAATTATAATGTTTATTCATAAGCTATTCACTGGTCCCACTACACCTGGACTGACTCACAGATTTCAGAACAAGCCTTTAAACTGCCTTTCAACGCTTGGCAAGGCAAAATAATACTAGTAGTGCTACTAGTACTATTAGTACTATTACAAATAATAAACCCTTCCATCATGAATACTATGAAATGATGAGTAGCATTAATATTTAATATAACCTTGAAAAACCTTCCTCAAAGTTCATTTAATAAAATGTTAATCAGCACATAATATTTTGCAATATCAGTTGCAATATCAGCCATTAATCAATACAAATTATGTGTACACCAGGAATTAGCTTTAGTATAAAAATATACATCCAATTCCCAAATATTGTCAGCAAAGGACTCAATATTTTTTTGAGGGTTGGGATTTGAGCAAGGTCAGTTTGTTGCTGTTACTAGGACGTAAGTTTTCTTTAGCTGAGAATCTCTCCAAACTTACTGTATTGGTCTCAGCAGTGATTGCTGAACAGAGTTCTCATGGTAGTACATGTTGATAACAACATAAAATTTCAGATAATTCATGTATTTAAATTTACCTCTATTTTTTAAAGTCATTTCAACCAACAGTGATGGCACATCTGAGAATAAAGAGTTGAAAGACAACATTCTTCTTGGTGTCATAACTATTCAAAAGAATCCGGAGAATTACACCAGCAGACAAGCCTGCCATGTAGTTGGGGTAAAGTTTACCTGGGGCTGATTCCAATTCTCATCCACCTTTCTCATGTACTGGCCAGGCAACAGCATCCTGTGCTTATTAAGTCATCTTCACTGCAGAAGCTACTGTTAAATATGTACCTGCAGCAGTCACTAGACACACTGCTAGGTTTCAAATAATGTTTATGGAGTAGTTATTCCCCACCACACCAGAACTTTCTCCAACATCCCAAAGACACATAGCTTTAAGATAAGCTACTTTGCTTTGCTTCTGAAGCCATAGACAGCATTCCATTGAAGAATCATCTTAAACTGTGTCACATCTAAACAATGCGGCTTCTCCACACAACACAACTACGGCAGATCTGAGATTCACTTTTGCCTGCTATTATTAATAGCAAGCAATGCTGACAGTTACTCATTGTAGCTTGTAGGGAAAATTTCTCTTGGGCAGGAACTCCAGACATTGCTGAAAAATCTCAAACACTGCACACAGCATGAGAATATTGAACTTGTCCCTCCTTCTGCAAACAGACTAAAAGGAATTATCAAGGACTCCACTGGTGAGAAACATTAGGTTGTGATATACAACATCACAGGATACCAGATAGTAACAACAGAAGAAAAAGAAAACTGCTGGTTGCTTTCATTATTGAAGATTAGAAAGTCACAAGACAAAGCGCTGAGAATTTTAGTATTAGGTTTGGCCAAAGTGGAACATTTCATTAAAATAAAGAACACAGAATACCTAAGACATTGAGTAAGCCAACAGAGGCATCACCTAAACATGGTTCCCAACAACACACTGCAGGAAAGCTAACCAGACAGAAGTGAGGCTATGGGCATTAAAGCACAAAAAAACCCCAAAAACAACAACAAAAAAAAAAAAAAAAACACACAACATAAAAACAAAAAACCAAACAAAAAAAAAACACCAAAAAATCCACAAACAAATAAAAACC
>JAOEHY010027276.1:0-12613 GCA_025447955.1 Psilopsiagon aurifrons
CCTGTATCCTTCCCAGGCCACCTGTCCTTGCTTCCACCTTTCATAAGTCTCTTTTTTCCTTTGAATTTTCCTCAGCAACTCCTTATCCATCCAAGGAGGTCTCCTGGCCCTCCTGCCACACTTCCTTCTGGTATGTTATGTGGTATATACATGTGCTTTGTGTGCATGTGCCCACTGGGAATACATTTTCAGCCTCACTACCGGTTGGATCTGTGTCACGGGGCTGCAGCAGCTTTTTTTGTTTGTTTGTTTTCTGCTAGCAAGTACAATTATATATATATATATAAAAAAACAAATTCCTAACTTCATATGGCTTGGTATACTTTTGTAAACCTAAAAGAAACTAGCTTCATCCTCTACAGGTTTCTTAAGTTTGTAGCTATGTAAGGCTCAGTTTAAGTGAGAAATCAGAAAAAAACCCAAACATTATTCGCTTTCTTTGTAAATTCCGAAATGATATATCAGGTATGGCTGGATGGCCATTGAATACAAATATGAGTAGCTTCTGCGTGGGATCTGGCTGTCTGTACTTTTATGAAAGCTTACTAGCTTAAGCAACTTGGCTTCTGGAGGCAGCCCTGGTGCTAGCTAGGTGTTCATTCTCAGAGGTAGGAGACTTGACCTGCACTAACAACACCATGGGTTTGCATTATATTCATTTTACATACTGGCATGTTATTTTAACCCAGTTATTAAAGAAAATTGTAAGCAGTTACCATAGGGAGTATTATCACCCAGAGAGCAAAGAAACAGTTTTCACCTCTTTATCATGGGCTGCTCTGTAGATGTCTGTTTTATGCACTGTTCTGTCTTACTGTACAGACAACACTTTAGGGATGGTTAAACTGAAGATAACAAGGAATTTCTAAGTACATTAGGCATAAGGGAAAGCCCAACTACTGAGCACATCTGCTGCTAGATAGACATAGCTAAACTGTTAAGCATACACAAGTAAGAAAAAGTCCTTAGTAAATATTCCCTATTTACAAAGATGAAGGCTAAAGTATTCGCATCACATAAAGATGAAGTATTTCCCAGTTTATTAGTAACTAAGGTGGATGATGAACAGCTACTTGGGGTAAACATTTAAGTCAGCAGGACAAAACAAAAAACAACCAACCAAGGAACCAACACCTTGATTTAAGGCTAAAAGGGTCAATGACATATTCTAATCGGATCTCTTGCATGCTTTCTTACTACCCATATGTCACTGATCCTTAAAACTCTTTTGGTTACTTATGTAACAGACCTTAACAATTACGTTTAGTGGTAGATGTTGCTTAAAGTGCATCTTCCAGAAAGCATTAAATATTTATATGAAGACAAAGAGAATCTCTCCTTGTAATTCATTGAAGCATATTAACTATTTATGTGCCATTAAAATTTATTGAGCTTCAACTGGCGATTCTTGCAGTGCATTTGTCTTAATGTTTTGAGAGTCTACGGATGCAAGAGTTTTCCCCAGTAACAGTACATCTCAGCTGTGATTAAATCAGCTATCAGCTTAGTTATTTATGAACTCCAGAACAACCAAAATAAGGTAAAATCCTGTAAGTTTCAGAGTATGTCTGAAATTCAGCTTCCTAGATGACTCAGCAGTGTGAGAAGGTGCTCTCAAGAGCCAAGCAATCAATCATAAACAACTTTCTGTCCTCAGAGAAGACACTGAGTAAAGAAGTTTGACTCCTAGTGGTCCTGCACTTTTCCATTTTCTTGATACAAACTGTGCCATTTGTTTTCCAGAGGATTAGGGTCACACTGCAGTCAACTAATTTTTTTCAAAAAAGCCAACTAGTATAACATCCTCGCTACCCTAATCTTAGTGTAAACTCTAGCCCCACCTGAAATACTTCAGTGTAGCATCACTGACTCCTTTCTTGACCTTCTCTTTAGAAGTGAAGAGAAATTAAACTGTAATTCTGCAGGCATACAAACATTTCACAATGTTGTTCATGCTACTGCATTTCTTGCTTCCTTTCCTATTCTCATTAATTTATTTAAAAGGAAAATAATTTCTAACGTTTTAACAATTGCTGGGCATCCACATTTCCCACTTTTCCTGTGCTACTTACAGAATACTCATCTTTGTTACATTTGCTAAACATTTCCTCCAGATATATTTCCCATACATATATTTCCATAGATATATAGCTTTACCTTACCTGCAACTATTAGAAATGCTAAAATTGAATACTAGATTTTGTTAATAACTTCTATGAACTTTGTTTAATCCAGCACCTACTTCTAAACACATCTGTATGAAACTATATGTAACAATATATATAACAATTCACTCGGTCCCTGAATAGGGAAGGTGCAAGATAACGACCTTCATTAGAAATGCTAATGATTTTCTATTAAGGATCATTCTTATGAAGATGTGTTTTGCTACAGCTATCATTGTTCCCTCCTTTCTTGAAAGTAAGCTGTTTAATTTAAGAAAAACTGCAAGGTCATGATATAATGAGATGGATTGTTGTTAAGAGAATCACAAAGCTCAACATTCAGCTCTAAATTCCCCTTTAGAACACTTTTTACTGATAATGACACCTCTTCCCCCAAAAAATAAGGAATAAAACACATTTGCTTACTGCCTCATACAGCTACGATGCTGAAGAGACTGTATACTTAATTTGAGCTACTGAGATTTGTTACCTGAAATGCTCCAGGGTTAAATCAGTAAGAGAGATGCTTATGCAGACCTACAGTGGGAACTTGATTCTCTATCTTTTTTTAATTTACCAGCTAATGAAAAAGATGGCAGGCATCTTTATATTTTGTCATTAATATAATGCATTATGAAGAAAGAGAAAGTAGGGACCAAAGTATATTAGCAAGTTTACTGGCAAGCCCCTTCAGAGAGGAAAAGTCCTATTCATCTACTCCGCTAGATATACCGACATAACTACATCATGTATGTATCATGCCAGCATCTCACACTAATACTATGATGATGTTTGATTTCTTCTGCATATAGCGATGTTATTTGGAAAAACTAACCACCACTGACATTTCCTGGGTCCAAATTTAAAAAAACAAGAAAAAACCTAGGTTTTAGTCTATTTGAGTAAGCAATTTTATTAAAGGTTAACTAAAAATACATTAAAGCAATAAAGAACCAAACTTTAAGCTATTTTTAAAGAAAATTCTGGAAGTTTTTGCCAGTTGGACGGAAGTATACTTAAACAAATATGCAACTTTGGGCAACAAAAGCATAAGCACAATAGGCTGTCTGGCTGCAAAATCTAGAATCCTCCTCCCTTCGATGGGACTTCAGACTAAGGTTTCCACCCATGGCATGTTTGTTAAGTTTTCAAACAAGGTTAAGAAACATTCTTCTGTATCTAAGAGAATATAGGAGCAACCTGAACTGCAGAATGCAGGAAAACATGCAGAAGAAAGAGAAAGAAGCCCCTGATAAACTGGAAAGCTGTTTACAAAACTTTGTTTATGTATTTTCACATTTAAATATTTTAATTAGGAAGGCATAAAGATTGTATCAATTTGAGAGTAAGGGTGGCAAAGTAAACAGATTTGCAGTTACTGACCTGTGGGAATTACATGATATTATGCTATGAAAAACCAGTGGGAAAGGGGATGTATCTTCTACAGATTGCTTTTGTCCCCAGTAATAATTTTGTAAGATGAGTGCATGGGGTTTTTTAACATCAGTTCATCCAGAAATCTCCTTCCTTCTGATCTTAGTTGATGTGCGGAACTGCACAAGAGCAAAATATAAGCTTTCAGTTTTCACGGACTATGATTCTATTATCCCCAGAATGCTCATAACATCTAATTTCCAGTTCCTAAACAGTAAATACTATTTTGGATTTTTACAAAGGCTAAGTGATTTCAAACACTTCTACAGCTGCTGACCTTCAACATGTCTGTTGCTGTAAGGTAGATTTTTGCTTTGTGTGGTTTTCCACACCTCCACAAATTTGAAGTTGAAACACATTTCTCCTGCAAAGTGCAGCCTACCCACAATCATAAACAAATTACACTCTCTGTGTCAACACCAACACTTGAAACCAAGTCACTAAATCATAATGTGCTGGGATGGAATTGCTGCCCCTATCATCTGCCACTTACTGCTATCAAAGCATATGACTGGATTAGTGGGAAAACAGCTGTATTACTCATACATTTAAGCTCTTTCAAACAGCAGGTTTTCCTTCTGCAACAAAGCACAGCACTTCAGATAAGAAAAATACAAATCCCAGGGGAAATCATGGCATACTAACCCCTGGCAATCTTTACATGACTTAATAGTTCATTCAACCTTTTTTCACTCGAAAAAATGCAAGAACTTTATTCAGTCACTATAACTGATATATTTTAACACATTTACTTTTAAGATTTCTGTTCCCTAGGATTTCTCAATACACCATACCAGACATGGTTCATTAAATAATCTTGTCAACCTCTGTGTTATTGGCATGAGCTCAAATCCGTGTCTCCCAGTTGTGTGCATGAATCATCATGCATACATTTTTTTGTGGGATAACATCTTGGCAGAAGACAGCAGTAAAACAGCTCTCTAACTCAAAACCTCATTGCTAAACAATCTATGGTTATTAAATCTAACAAGCCATAAAATAAATGTTGCTTTCTTGGCCGAAATTGCAGACAACTTCTAGTTATTACTAGTGCTCATACGTCTATCCACTATTGTATTAATTTTGCATTAACTGAAAAATTTCACCTAGCTTTCTGGACTCTTTAATTATCAAGTGATATCTAATACCAGGATGCTTAAAGACAAAAACGTCCTAAGAAATATATTGAATAAATCTATACTTTGTTCACCTAGAACAAAATGTTTAAGTTGAATTATCAGGGTTTGGATTTATTAAGAAAGCAGTGGAGTTGAACTTTATCTAGGAATTCCTTTTTTGTTATGGAATATTTTGTGAAGAATAATGATTACAGAGTCATTTAGTTTGGAAAATACCTTTCAGATAGTCAAGTCCATCATCGCACCTCTAAACCATGTATCTAAGCAGCACATCTATCTTAAATACCTCCAGGGATGGTGACTGAACCACTTCACTGGGCAGCCTCTTCCAATGCCTGACAACACTGGTGAAGAAATTTTTCTAATATCCAATCTAAACCTCCCCAGAACAACTTCAGGCCATCATGTCTTGTCCCACTACTTACTACTTGGGAGAAGAGACTGGCCCCCAGCTCGCTACCTCTTTTCAGGTAACTGTAGAGAGTAATAAGGTCACCCCTGAGCTTCCTTTTCTCCAGACTAAACAACCCCAGTTCCTTCAGCCATTTGTCATAAGGCTTGTTCTCTAGACCCTTCACCAGCTTCATTGCCCTCCTGCAGACATACTCAAGCACCTCAAAGTCTTTCTTGTTGCGAGGAGCCCCAGCTAAACACAGTACTCAAAGTGCGGCCTCACCAGTGCTGAATATAGGAGGATGATCACTGCCCTGGCCCTGCTGGCTACCCTATTTCTGATACAGGCCAGGATGACGTTGGCTTCCTTGGCTGCCTAGGCATACTGCTGGCTCATATACAGCCAGCTGCAGACCAACACCCCCAGGTCCCTTTCTGCTGGGCAGCTTTCCAGCTGCTCTTCACCAAGCCTGTAGCATTGCATTGTTGTGGTTGTTATGGCCCAAGTGCAGCACCTGGGAATTTGCCTTGCTGAACCTCATACCACTGGCCACAGCCCATTGATCCATCCTGTCTAGATCCTTCTGCAGAGCCTTCCTACCCCCAAGCAGATCAACACTCCCATCCAACTTGGTGTCATCTGCACCTTTACTGAGGGTGCACTTGATCCCTTTGTCCAGATCATTCATAAAGAGATCAAATAGAATTGGCCACAATATTGAGCCCTGAGAAACACCACTTGAGACCAGATGATTTTTTATGTATCACCATATTTCTAGGTAATCTTCAGAACATTTAGGGGGGAAAAAAAAAAAAGAGAGAATATTTTAAAATTAGACAAGAATTAATGAACCATCTGTCTTTTGACACAGTACCTAAACCTAATAAATCATCAAGATTTTCAACCAAAGGTATACAAAGAAGATTAAGTGGTGAAAAGATAAGCAGTAAAATGAAGAATTTAATATTTGAAAAAAGATGAGATCTCAGACCTCATAAATGAAGTCATTTATGTAAATTCCAAAGATTTAAGCAAACAATCAGAACGCTGATCGTTCTACTGCATTATGGTTTACTTCAAGTGTCAAGATATCTAAATCAAACATTAAAAAACCCACCATATGTGAAAAACTTATGGCAACTAACTTTGTAGTGGATGAATGCTTGATAAAATTTAATTCTCTGCATAAGCTTTTGTGAATAATCTTAAGAACAAATAATACTGAGTGTGGTAATATATCACCTTCTTTAGATAAGTCACCTCTTGTGCTTAACTTTGGTTTGAGGCTTTGGTTCAACTGTGGAAAAACTGAGCAAACTGAAAAAGAATAAGGTATAAACCCTAAAAATAGATCAAACTTCTGTGTTCAATTCTCTCACTTAATGAATGCCTTGCAGTAGTACAGCCATTTTTTTTTTTTTACCTGCTTCATATGATTCCCTTTCTGTTAGAGAAACAAAATGTCAGAACATGTCTCCCACAATTATAATAGGTAAGCTACATGAACACATTAAAACATAAGATATACAGAAGTAATTGCAATACTGAAAGGATCTAATATGGATGTTTAAATGATAAGTGCACAACACCAAATAGCACTTTATAAAAGATTTATGTATATTTCTATGAGTGTTGCCAACCTCTGAGGAGGAATGCAGTATGACCAAAAAGATGTCTTTGGTTCTGCAGGTAAATATCTGAACTATGCCACTAAAGTCCATTCAAATCAGTTCTTAAGGTTTTTAAGTTATAAACCACTGGGGAAATGCACTATAGAAAATACTCGGGGATTTCTAGTCCTTTTTTAATAGAAATCCCAACTTTGGGGTCTCACCAGAATAATGCTGAACCTTAGCTATGAAAATATCCTGAGCCTAAGGAAGGCTTAGTGTTAAGATACACTATTTCTGGTCAGCTGGGAGAAAAAAGGAAAAAGGTTGCAAAACTGTGTAAATCAGGAGGTATCGGGGGTCTGGATTTTCCAAGGGCAAAAAGCTGGCACAACTCCACTGAACACAGTAATCAATTTCCAGCAGTGTAGGATTGCAATCTTCTTTTGTTTGTTTTTAAACTAGTGAGCTTAACAACAAGATGTCAGCTCTTTAATGTCTTTACAGAAAAGCTTATTTACTTTAATAATAATAACAATAACATTAGTTTCTTTTTTTCTCCACTGCAACTTAGACTAAAAAAAAATGGTCTAATCCACTAAAAAAAAACTTTAACAAAGGAAATGCCATTGCAAATAATAGCTTTGCTACTTGGAAAAAAGTTTAGCTAGACTGACAGCCAACAATGAAGCAATAAGCAGTGTTCAAAGATATTTCTGATAGTGATATTTCAGGTCTTTCTTGCTGCAGGCTTGAAACAACACATCTGTAGAATTTGAAAATTGTCTTCAAAATCACCACCATGCAGGCTGTCTCTTGTCATTAAGAGTATGTCAATGTTCACATCCTAAATCCTTAGTATCAAAGCTCTACAGTACAACAGCTTAATAAAAAACAAAAAATCCTTGCACAAAGCTAAAGCGGGACATCCAAGGTATCAGCTTGAAAACTCGAAGCTGCCCATACCATATTCCCCTTTCCCAAATGTATTCTATTTTGCCTTCAACTTTCTTGAAAACCAGGAATTTGAACTTTAAATTCTTAGCAAGCATTAGAAAGACTAAAATGCTATTCAAAAAAACAAACTCACAACCCAACACTATCTTCTATTTAAAAGCTCTATTTTATAGAGACACAAGTTACAAGTCCAGTATTCAGTTTTGAAGTGTAGTAATGATAGGTAGTACTAGAAGTTTCAGATTAAGTTTTGAAAGATCTGCTGAAAAGCTAGCCGTGAAAAAGCCAGCATCACTTACAACATTTGAAAATCCTTACAACCACACCCTCTTCCTAACAATCCTCTCTGACCTGCTCATCACATATGCTGTCCCTGTACACATAAATTGCTTTCATTTTTAAGTTCCTTCATGGACTCTCCCCTTGTCATGGTTTAAGCCCAGCCAGGAACTCAGAACCATGCAGCTGCTCGCTCACCCCGCACTATTATATTACTTAACTCTGGGGAAAAAAATGCTGTGCTACCCATTGAGTTGCTAACTGTAGAATCTCTCAGCAGTACCTCTTCAGCAGGTCAGATCTATGCCTGTACATCTTCAGTCATCCACCAATTAACACAAGCAACCCAAATACCAGCTGTGGGGAAAAAGGAACATCCCCTACTTTCTTTGTATCATTTTATGCCATACCACAGCATAGAACTTGCAAACTATTTATTATTTCAAGAGACTTTGCATATATCAGTCAAATAGAAGATGTGCTACACAGACCCCACTAATAAATTGGAAAGAGGATTTGGCTAAACAGAAGTTTGTGACTTTTGTCCTTCACTAAAATGCATAGATAGGAACAATCCTAGGACTTTTATTATACTTTACAAGAAAACAGTAAGCCAAATATGGTATTTTGCAATATAATTAAAGTCTCTTAGCAGCTTAACATTCAAGTATCTCATATGTGCCATTAAAATTGTTTGCTTATGGCTTGGTTGACAATACAAATTTTGGGGAAAGAGCAGATACTCACTGAAACTACATTCACGAAGTCATCATCAGACAAGGTCTCCAACATCTCAATGACTGAAGTGCGGATCAGCTTCAGTGTCAATCCACTGACACTTCCGCTCCTAACAGAAATCCACAAGGCAAAAGAAAAGTTGAATTTAACAGATTAAAAATGCAAAAGAACCCCAAAATACAGAGCACAAACCAGCACTGTCACCAACATTCTCACTAAAACTGTTAACAATTCTCCTGAGTTCTCCAGCTCATCATTGGTTTTATTACCTTGTTAGAATAAGAAATTAAGTCCAAAACTGGCATTCAGAGCCCCAGTCCTGTGGCTCAGGCAAAGTTATAACAGTACAGGACTTCTGCATTTTCATTTCAAGAAATCTGAGCATTTACTACCTACAACCAATGTGTTATCTAAACATTTTATACTACTGCATACAGATTTACAGCTTTAGATTTTGAGACACCCTAATAATAGCTTGTTTCTTTCCAGGAAAAACCTAAACAGAAGTGAAGAAATAAAAAACATTGATAAAAGTCATTGCTAATATAAAGGCACTTCACATTTTAAAGCATTAAATTAAAATTCTCTTTCTGATAAATTTTCCAGCATAAAGCAATCTGTTTGACGCATCAGGTTTAATCCTTCCTTTGGTCCCTCAACATTAGCTAAACAAAGGAAGACTTGCCAAGGCAGAGAGAGGTTTTATTGATTTCTTTGCTCATTTTCTATTAATGTTTTATTGTAAGCAACCTTCAAAATTTTAAAATATTTATGGTAAAACATGCAAAGTCTGCATACATTCTCATCTTTCAGGCTAATGAAATCATGATTAAACCTACTGTATATGCTTCTAGTCATTTGGGTTTAGATCTGAGTTTTACAACAAATCTTGGCAAGCACAAGAGAAATTTTCAGTTGATTACTTCAGTAATTAGAAGCTGAAAGCAGAATAATAATAAAGTGATTAAAAACACTTCCTTGTCCCCAGTTTAAATCATTTTCAGGTTTGGGTTTCAGCTCATTGAAACTATTTTTTTTCAGTATATTTATTTTGTTCATACCAAGATTTTTTATCCCTGCATATAAATACTTCTTAATCCTCTGTCCATTTTTCAGCATCCAGAGACTTGTTCAATATATCTAAGCACTTTTATCCCTCTAATATTAATAACCAGACATTAAACACTTACGCATCAACTAAAATAAGCATGTCTTTGGGAGATGCAGCTCCTTGAATATACCTGAAATAAATAAAGGGTATGAAAGACATAAATTTGGAAACATATTTGTGGTGTTTGATGAAAGACCCTGCAGTCCCAAAACTAAATCTAGCTGAACCAAAAAAATCCTCCCATTGCAGCTAAAAGAAACACATGTGTTATCATCTTCTCTCTTGGTGTGTCTTCTAGTAAACCAAAGTCTAAACTTATTTAAGGAAGTCTGGAAATAGGATATACCGATCAAAAATTCACTGTTTTCAGATGTTGATAACTGAAAAACATAAATGCTATTTCAGAGCTAAAGATCTTGATAACAGATGAATTATTACATTTGCCCAGCTTAGGGAAAAATACATTCAACTTGTATCAAAGTACATTATGCCTTGAGAGGCTTACAGAAAAAAATCTTGTGAAAGAATCCCATTGTTCCATTGTCTTTTACTAATATAGAGATATTTCTGCTGGTCTAAACCACTCAGACATATTTGCAAACATTTGCAAAAGTCCAGAAGAGTGGCTCAGTCTAATAATCCAAATTACGTTTGATTTTGGCACAAAAAATCAAAGTTTTTAATTGCCTCATACCAATTTGACAATTCTCCTAAAAAAAGGTCCCTGTAATGCTACAGTATGAAACACTACAGTGGATATTGCATAACAAGTAGTAAGATTTGAGAATTGTTTATTCAGAAGAATCAAATCCTTTTTAAAAAAGAAAACAGCAACATCTAAAAGCAAGGACTACTATATATAAATGATAAAAGAAATTTGCCTTTACAGTCAGCTCTAGAAACTGACCTATATACCATTCCTTCAAAGAAAACTCACCATGGTCTTCTACGAACATCATACAGATCTATTTTGTTTGGAGTTCGACTTTTATCTACCCACGGAGAAGCTAAAACGGAAAAGAAAATGTATAGAATATATTTAAAACTTTACCTTAGGTATATAAATACGACAATATAATGAAATCGTTTCACAGACTTTGCACTACATAATTATCAGGATTTGGTATGGATAAAAAATATCTGTGTTTGTGTAATCTGTTTTTTGGAATGCCCTTATACTCTTTTATATATATATATATATATATATCAGCATATAATAAAATGCAATAAGCATTAAATAAATACAATTTATTTTAAATAATATATCTTAAATATATTCCTTCTAAATAAAATAAACACAAATGCAGATAAAGACCTTAAAGGGCCAAGCTGTGTTGAAGAAATAGTTACTGACTATAACTGACTTAGGACTTCAATGGAACCAGAATTTAAACCACAGTACTTTCGAATATAAAATAAGTCTTTTTTTGGACAAGAAAGTACTTATAAACTTTTATAAACAGTTATAAGTTCATTCATTATTATAAAATAATACTGTACTGATTTAAAACTCAGTTGTAATCTAAAAAATTATATACCTACTCAACAGATTTACCTAAAAATGCAAATTAGAAAAGTAACATGCAAGTATCGCACTTTCTGAACAGAAAATGACACGGAAATATACATGTTTCTGTAAAGAAAATACTGAGATTAATAACCTTTTGCAAGCATTTAATCTAAGCTTTACCATAAATTTCAGCAATGGTAAGAAACTTTCCCTTCCTAAAAAAAATATGAGCCTTTCAAAAAATTTGGACAGCTTAATGAACACAAATAAAAATGTGAAAAGGTACACGAAATGAAATAATGTTCTGCAATTTGGTCCCTCAATGTATGCCAACAGCATTGGGGAGCTATTTCCTAATATTAATAATTTTTTCTGTCCAGGAAATAAAGACATAGTGAGCTACAAGCTTTTTCCTGAGAAAGCATTCATCTAAGACAAATTGGATGAACTATGAATTCTTCCATCCATGAATATAAAAGAAGCCACCAGCTTAGAGTAGCTGCATATTTTTGAATTTACTAGATAAACCCTTTCTTGTGACCATAACCTGAGCTGGAACATCAGCTACCAGAAAGTTTAAACCAAGCATAACCCACGGGACATTATCAATATATATTCATCAAACAAAGAAAATACTTTGTAGATGTAGAACTACAAATATATTTTAATATAATGCCACTTACAAGTAAGCACATCAATTTCTAGAGGTCAATGCCAGTTGATGGAACAACACTTCAGAACTGGGCCCTTTAGATCAAATTTAGTGTAGCAAATATTTCAGAAACATGAAGATGCAAATTAATCTTAACCTGAAGAAACAGGTGAGGAATCTTAACCTGAAGAAACAGGTGAGGAAACACCAAATAACAAAATATGAAAAGCCTGAAATATGCCCTAATATTTCCAGAACCACTAAAAGGCTCTGTAGGAGAAAAGACAGGATTTTTTTTAACTTGGAATACAAAGTAAAACACTTTTAAAGTTCATTGTTACTTTTTCCTTTCCTGTTTCCCATTTTCCCCTACGAACAAAAAAGCCTTACACTCAGTTCTACCACAGTTTTGCAGTAATTTCCTGGATTGGAACAAAGTTTAAACAGCCCCTTTCTGGCTACAAAGAATAGATAAGGTTGGAAAGGACCTTAAGAACATCTAGTTCCAACCCCCCTGCCATGGGCAGGGATACCTTCCACTAAACCATATCACCCAAGGCTATGCCCAACCTGGCCTTGAACACCGCCAGGGATGGAGCATTCACAACTTCCCTGGGCAACCCA
>JAOEHY010027281.1:0-36707 GCA_025447955.1 Psilopsiagon aurifrons
TGATCATCCTCGTGGCCCTCCTCTGGACTTGTTCCAACAGTTCCATATCCTTTTTATGTTGAGGACACCAGAATTGCACACAATACTCCAAGTGAGGTCTCACAAGAGCATACATACACATACACTTCTCTTTGAATACTACTGTATTATAGGTATACTATATATATACATTATATACTGCTATATTAATAGTATTCATATTGACTTCTTTTTGAACACTCAATCACTTTAGAGTAATGGTTCTATATGATCTCTATGGCGATCAGAAAAATGCAAAGAAGTTGGAAAACTATGTCATGAGAATACAAAGATCATACGAGAACAACAGTCATCATAATACAAAAACTTTAATACAGGAATTGTCAAAAAGGACTCATTTCCTTTACACATTTTCTTACCTAATTTTATTAAGAATTCTCGTTCCAAATCCTGCACCTGTCTGACAGCTTCTTCCAGAGAATTGCAGAGCTTTATCTTTGGTCTCAGCAGTTCCAGTGTATCACTGATCATATAGTCTATATCTATAGGAAATGGGTGATCTTTTGTCCAAACATCCAGACTTTTTTTCCACCAAACATACCGCTAGAATACAAAATATTCAAATAAATTACATCCACACTGGCATTCATAAACTGTTTAACTTAGGAAGTTTGCAATGCCTGGCCATGTTTGTACAATAGGAAATGCAAAAGACTTTACATCACTGTTTTCCTATTTCATACAACTGTTAGATACTTTGATATCACTAAACACTGATTCACTGGGTATCATAAACGAAGAATATGTTCTTTGTATTATAACAACTGTTAGAAGTATGAAGACTAAGCAAAAAAAAAAAAAAAAAAAGGCACTGAAATGTAAGTGCCTTCTAAGTGTAGCTCCTTTCTATGACAGATGAGCACTTCATCAGCCAGCTTTCAATTCAATTTTCAAGAACATGAATTCTCCCCAAGGCACTTACTTTTGCACTAATGGCACAGAACTTAATGTCGTGTTCATACAGTTGAGGAGTACCAGCTCCATTCCTGCAAAGCTGCTTTCTAAGTCAGTTTCAGGCTATCTGGTTGCATGGAGCTTCTCCATCTCAACTAGAAGACTTGTTACCTATCTTTGCTGGAACTCAGGTTTCAGCACATTCTTCCCATTGCAGAGAGCCTATGAAAGGGGGAACCTAAACCCTTCAGTGATTCAACTGCTACCCCAGTGCTCTGCAAGTCTGTTGGAACGACATCTACACATAACTGAACATATACATCACTTAAAAAGAAAACTGCTATCAGACAGGATTCTGAAAATGATAGCGTGAGAGAGCAGTGAGAAAAGGCACAACATTACATTGGCTTCTTTAAGAAATCTACAGAACTATATAAAATTTAGTTTAGAATACCTGAAAATATACAAGGAAGCAATCAAGTTTTCGTTTGCTGGACCCTCTGTCAAAATACTGCCCACAGGTATCGAGGATAGTACACACTAGTCTGATCCTGAAAAGGTGCTCTGGAGGGTCCAGTGGACTAGGACTGCCATCAGGATTCACACCAAATGATGTGAAAGAGTAGAGAGTTCGAAATATTACAGCTGATTCCACCATTCGATAGTTATAAAGCTCTCCCAAGAACTTGGCACTGCTGATCCGCCGCTGGTTAAACTTTGGCTGGTTCACCTTTATCAAAAAAGGGACAAAAAATTCACTTTATCATGCAGACACAAGAGAATCGTTGTAAGAGATTTGTTGTTTGGTAAAGAAAAAAGCAGTATAGAAAATTTGTTAGAATTCATTATCACAGAAGTTGGTTATTTATGGCTACATACTTCACCCAAAAAGTAGATATGAAAGCAGGGCAACTTTTAGCTATTATAAAGTTGAAATACATTTAGCATAAACTCTTAAACCTGTGATGATTTTTCACTGTCCAGAGAATTCTCATAACATCTATCAAAATATGGAATATTCTCTAAAGTTAAATGAAGTTGCATTAATCTGAGCACACTGAAGAATAAGTTGCGTGCCCTTACTATGACAAGGGAGGGCAAAACATCTATTGGGGTTTTAGGGGGTGGGTTTTTTAATTTAAGCTAACCTACATAAAAGTAAATAACTGAGGCAGAAAAATCAGATAAAAATCCAAAATCCAAGGATTCCCTTCTTTAAGCAAGGTTGTTCTACTCTTTTCCTTTCAATGTAAGTACAGCTTGTTGAGAACATTGGTTGGTTACCTCCATTCCTAGTCGAATATCCTCTAGCACTCCATCCACCACATGAATTCCAACATCTTCCTGATAAAGGACCAACCCTGCTAAGAGGTTGGCTACACAGTGAATGCTATTATATTTCACATTCCAGATGTTGATCATACAGCATATAACATAGTCTTTTACTTCTGTGTCCTGCCAAGGCAACTTGCGCATCTGCCTCAGGACCTAAACAAAATTTTAAGACAAGCTTAACAATGCAGCAAGCAAAATATGGAAACACTCACTGTCATTCCCAGCCTCTCACTGTTGGGATAAAACCCCTGTAAGCACCTGCAAACAACCTCATTCTCTATGTCAAGCATCCTCCAGATCTGCAGTAGCTACAGAAAACTTTATATATGAAACCCAATTGCTGTCCTCTAGCTACTAATCAAATCGTCCAAATCTGTTCCATAATTGGCTTGCTTTTACAGGATTTAACTATTCTTGTCTCTTTACTATGAGCACAAGATACTTAGCACAAGATTCATTTCATTCTCTTTATTCAGCACTAAATGCTCTGGCAAATGCAGGTCCATGACTGGAGCTTCTACGCATTACAGTAAAAGAAATGAAACTACCTTGACTATCAGGGATACAAAAATGATCCCTCTTCCTTGTAATTAAACCTGATAACCCTCCATAAACCCTACAGAAATTAGTACTACATCATTTCCAGTAAAATCTACTGAAGATTTCAAAAGGATTTACCTTCTCTGTGGTGACCTTGGAGAGATCCTTGTAAAGGAGCTTACGAATATATTCTTGCAAAGGAGGACGTTTTTTCTTCACAGTTTTTTCAGCTGGAGGAGGGTTACAGTAGTAATAGGCATTTTCTACCATTGTAACATAGCGTGCATCAAGATGCATTGCTTGTTTCTTTCTCATCATTTGCTCCTGGAAACAAATATAAATGATCATTTTAAAATAAAGGTGTCATACTACATTTTCAAGCCAAAGGTTTTTACAGTTACATCTGGCATAAAGGAAACACAAAAGGTTGGAGAAAAGGAAGTTAAAAACTGGTAAGAAGAAAGGACAAAGCATATGGTTCTGCGTTGCTGTTTCCAAGGTAATTTTTCTTTATAATCCCTGTTTTCATAATGGTTCACCTGTGGTGAAAAAGGTTCCAGAAAAGTATTTAAACTTTAACTTGAAATCTAAATGTTACTGTTTAGATAAATGGTTAATGCGATTATGGACAACTCTGTTCAAACCAGGATTTTATTTAACTGAAACAGCTGAAATCCTGATGTCTTGACACAAGCACAGTGAATCATCACAAGAGTGGCAATCTGCTCTTTACATTAGCATGCAACTCCAGAGAGTTCATGGTTTTGTTTCAACATGAATTTTCAGTGTTTAAGGCAATGGCATTTCCCTTATTACATGTTCCATTGTTGCTGTTTACCCAAGCAGAACAGACTGCAGGAAAACCAGCACTTCAGGAAAAACATCAGACAAGTAAAAGGTTACTACATCAACATTAATTACTGTGCTTCATCGTCAGGATTGACCTAGCTTCCCTCACAGAATACAATCTCTCCTCCACACTTCATTTTGGATACACACTTTCTTATTTTGTGGAGTTTAAAATTGTCTTGCATCTAAAAATTCTATAAACTAAAGTGGCAGTTCTGTGCTGCCGATTCTTACAGTAGATGAGGATGAGCTTAACTCCATTATAAAAGATTATTTTATATGCATTTGTGAGTATTGATATAATTCTGTAAGTTGCATTAAAATTTTATGTACATCATATGATCCCATATATTCTAAATCACTCTAAGGTGGTTGAAAAGGAAAAGAAACTGCACAGATTTAGACTTTATTTAATAGAGATTGGCTACACAGTAAATTACAGCATCAAACAGATGAGCAAAACTAACACGGAAGTAGTGTTTTATCACTGCACATCAATGTTGGGATATACATTCATGCAGTGCAGTAAAACTCATGTGAAGAGTCTAAACCTTCTTTGATCACTGATAAAGCAGCACAATTTTTCATGCTGGTCGACTTTCCACTCAACTTGAATAATTCAAAGTTTCTTTTACAAGGCAGTGGTTTGGTTCAACTGAAAAGTAAATGTACTCAAACAGCTCCTGAACCTCGAGCTTCAGCTGTTACTGCAATAAGGAAGAGTAGTTTTGTGTAGCGCAGCAACCCAACAAATAACGTCATGTTCGTCCTAGATGGTATGAAACTACTGCCAGGAAGGTCTCAATCTGACACCACCCCTATGGCATTTCATTTTAACCTTTTCCATGACACAAATGGCCTCCCCCTTGATTCCTTAACTGAGACTGTTCCTTTCCAAATGGCAAATTTCTGTCAAGAAGTAGTGAGCTTACCTACAGTTGCTTAACAGATGCACAGCACTTAACAGTTGAGTACTTAAATTGTTTGATGAGGGGGCGAATAAACCACAGCACTTACTGTAGAGAATACCAAAACCTCATTGTGTCATATGTTAATACTGCCTTTAAATTTTAGACCTTTTCTAGGTGCATCAAGAGAAAAATATATCTTTGCTACCTTAGTGACATTTATCATGTTTTAGTACAAACTACGAAAATTAAGTGGAGCAAAGTAAAGTGTAAAAGAGAATATGGCAAAAGGGATTGCAAATAAAATCTATCGCCTCCTAAAACTACATAATTTGTATATTTGCCTGTTAAAAGAAGCTGCATGTTATGCTGTAAATAATGGGTTATACTCACGTTTCTTCACAGAAGAGACAATATGCACTACACCCCAAGACTCAAAATCACTGTCATTTATAATTTTTTGAGCAATCCCATATGTATCTTAACTCTAAGTAGATGGTATTGGTATTAGTCTTAACCTCCACTAAAAATCATCAATGTTTTAAGCAACTGTGTGTACTTCAACCCTTTTTCACTTAAGGCATCAAGTCAGAGGGAGAGGCAGGAAAGAGAAACCACAGCAATACATTGGCTAGCATAACAAGAACCTTGACACATTTCAGAAGGAAGAAAAAGGCAAGATTTACAGTCTAAAGCACTTTAACCTTTAACAACTTTGGGTCTTCATTTTACTAGGCTGAAATGAAGATTCACAAAGGTAAAGCATTACATTTGAAGATTAGGTTTCTGATTTTCCTGTGATAAAAAGAGATCGCAAACAACACTGAAATGTCCAGGTTAAAGGGTTTGTTTGTTTGGTTTGTTTTTTCTTGGTGAGTAACAAAATCTCTCTTTTTACAAAGCAGCACCAAAAAAAAATAATGTCAGTTATGCTGCAATGCTTTTCCGAATTGGGCTTTTTGACATTTCAGTTATCAGACTGCAATACGCTACTGAAACTGTTCAGCTCCTTCTCCCTTTTACTACCCTACTACTTGTCCCAGCAGTTCAAAAACTGCAATTTTAAGTTCCTTGGAAGCACACTACTGTTACAGTGAATTAATACAGTCTCATTCTAACCACAATGACTCTGTCATAGCCTCTGTCTGTACAAACAATGTTCCCTCACAGTTTCAACTCCATCCATAAAGGAGTCACCCTGAGAAATGAGCCACCATGGAGCTGGAGTACTGTATGTTTATAAACAAATGATCTTGCCTAAAAAGACAATTTCACACAACTGTGTAAGTTAAAGGATTAAAAATGCATCAGAAGGCTCTTAAAAGAAGATTTGCAGGCTTGGTATTAAGAAGACTACAACAGCATAAGAATTTGTATTTTAACGTGAATACATTACAGAAATGTAGATCAAGATAATGTTGTTCTTCCTTCCAAAGCACCAGTTCACATAATACATTTATCAACAGACCAATCCTAAAGCCAAGTGAGTTTTACAATCACATTTTAAATTACATGAAGGATACCAAGTGTCAAAAGCTTGTCAGGAAGAATGATTAACAAACAGCATCACTCTGATGAAAGAATTGTTCAATCATTGCAAAACATGGCAGCAGTTCTACAAAACCAGAATGTGTTCATTGAATATTTCTTTCCTGCTAAGTTTGAAGCACTCTTACAGCACTGCTTTACTACTTAATTTTCCCTTAATTACTTTGAAAATAAATTCTTAGCTGTCTTCCACACCAGGAAAAGCAGTATTTTCTCTAATAGGGGACAAAGAGCCTGCTTGGAGTCCTATTACATACTATACCATCAGCATGTATTATGACAAATAATTATTTGGAAGATCAACAGGACTTAATCCTACCTCTAAGAGTCATTAATAAGATCAGCTTTACATTTACTTAAATTTTTACCACAAGATTCTAATTAGCTTCTACAGTTCACACTAACTGGTACCATAAGACTACGACCCAATTGGTACAAGACTACTTAAGTCAAAATTAGTAATTATCGTTTTTGTAGGGCAACAATAGAAGATGCAGCTATTAAGATGTCTGCAGAATATAAATCTATGTAGCCAATTTTACATTTTAATCAATAGATACTCCAGACTTACGTGCCATCTCTCTTCTCCTGGTTCCTCAATGCATAAGAAAAAACTACTGATACAAAACCATGTGAAGTTTTATGAGTTACTAAACCAGTGTTTGTGGTTTCTCTTGCACTGCACAGTTAAATCATGTTTAGTGCTCATCCAGCAGGTTTCAGAAATACAGCAATCAGTGGTTTTGTAGTGCATCAAACCAAACGCAGTCAGTTACAAAAGGCAGCTTTGATAAAGGTACTTCATTTCCCCTGACTTCTATGAAGTTTTAACAACTACCAAAAAACATGGCAGCAATAGGCAAATTGTCTTTTAAAGATAGTGGAACAATCCCTTTTACAGGGAAATTTCCCCTTTTACAGGGGAAAAATACTTGGTTATGGAAAGGAACATATTTAACAATAAAACCCATCATCTGGCAAATCTTTAGGATACTGAGACATTCAAACCTTTCAAGACACAAAGTACACTGCAACAAAAAGCATGAGCCAAGAACTTGTAGTTAGTTTGCCCACCTCTTGTGACTAAATCACCACAACAAATGTTATGACATTCAAAGAGATTCAGAAAAAAACAACATATTTTGAAGAAATTGTACAACAACATAACCAAATGCGCAACACCTGCTTCTCCGTTAACTAGAACATGAGAAGAAACACTACAGATTCAAGAGAAAGGCCTGTCAAGAGTAAGTCTGTGCTTTGGTTAGCAAGCAGATAAATACAGCAGACAGTGATATTTCACAGGTTAAGTGCTCTGGTTTTAGGAGGAGGTTCTAAACATTTAAATTGCTCCCTTCCTGAAGAGCAAACTATGTCCATTTTCTCCCCCAAACACACAGACTACTTTCTTTACTGCAGATGTGTACCTCTATTCTTCCTGCAGTACACAAATTTGAAGGAAACACTAAAACATCCAGTCAGACTCCTAAGACAGTAACATGGTCTATTAGTTGGTCTGTATTTGCTTAAGCTGCTTTTAATCTAAAGCCATTTCCTATTGCTAGTATCCATCTTTGAAAGATTTCTTCAACCATATTGGACTCAGTCTCTTGTCTTGGACACAAGAGTTTTAGGATAGTCTCAAGCCAGTAAGCATGTTATTCAGGGCTCATACACTAAAAAAGACCCAAAGATAACCCTTGTTATTTTTGAATCTAGACTTACAGATACCACGTCTACTCTTACCTTAATTACTGAGCTCTACTTCTAAAAGGTATTCTACAGTGTCTTCATAAATTTCTCCTTCAAATTTGGAACCCCAGATCATTACACAGGCCACAGAAACCACCTCTTTCACAACTGTCATCACCTTGAGTTGAAATATCTCCAGCTCCATTCACTACCATTTTTCCCCTCAAATAGCATTTCAGGCATGCTCAGGTACAGCTATTAGATTCTTTCAACCTCATCCTCTGCTGGTTTTGCTCTCTCTCCGAATTATTTGTAGTTCAAAAGCAAAGCCTTTTGCTACAGAAATTTAATTCTTTATATTTTCTTTTAAGCCATGAACAGATTTATAGGTCACTGGAGCTCTCCAGAATACCTTCAAATAGCTATTCTCAAAGGAGGTACAATCTCAGAGCTGAGACAACCCTGGAAAGGCTGTAAATAACAAGATGATACAAGTCCACAGGATTACAAAAGCCTGATAGCACCAAAGCAGCCTAGGACTTGAACATAGGTAACACCATTCCATCACTCCACAATGAGGAGGTGAGATTTCAGAATAATAAATTCACTGTCTTCCCATACTTGTCTTTGTTTTTCTTAAAGTATCAAGAACTTTATCCACCCTGAGCATTCAAGATGCTAGTTTTTTTAATGCAAGTTTTTACCTACTGGGCTTGAACGTTGTAACTGACAATTGAGATGTCAACCACAATCATCATTATAGTGAGACCACATCACAAAGCCAGAAAATCAAACTAATCACTGGTTTAATTTGTTGCATGACACCCCACCCCATAAGACAACAGGTTTTCTCTTACCAGAAGAACACTGGTTCTTAAGTGAGATTCTGGTGATCTGAAAAGGAATCTTCCACAGGTTTCCAGCAGAGTACATGCCATTTCAATATGGTGATGAGAAAAGTCTGACAGAAGCATCTGGCAAGTATTTATAGGAAAATATAGCATGTTAAGCATCTTTTCAACTGCAGAAAACAGTAAGTTAAATCTACCGACCAGTACACTACTGTGGTGCTCCATGTTCTTCAAGAAAAAAAAGATGCAAATTGATTCCATTGGTCAGATGTTAACAGAATTAAAAATATTTCTGATTAAAAAAATATTACAAGAACAGTATAGAACCCAAACTAAGGCTCCAGAAACCTGAAAAACAGGATGCTTCCTAAGCCTAGCATGAAGAGACTATGATATTGAAACAAACTTTTATAATCTTCCCTATACCTCTTCCAACTGCATCACATCTGCTGTAAAATTCCTGTTGCTAGACTGGAAAACCACCAAATAATACTGCACAAGGACACAATAACCTCAACACACATCTAAATTTAATTGCATTAAGTTAAGCAGCACCTGAAAATTAACACAGCTTTGCACTTTTAAATATTTTATAGATGGGAGAAAAAAAGAAAGATAATCAGATAATCTTTTTAAGAATTCAGCTTTGATACCTGAATCAACAAACAAACTATCCCCACAGGAAGTGATCTTAACCCCTGTGAGTCTCCAAACACCTTTACAAAACACACTTTACCTTTTAAAACCCATTTTTAAACTGGGACTTGACCTCAAAGACAAGTCTGAATGTTTACCAGCATGCAAACTGAGATGATATGCCTGAAGATTAATGCTTTCCAAAGGTTTGGTTTGTCCTTGAAGAAAAGCACCTGCTAAAACAGCGTATAAGCCTCTCCTTGCATCACTGAAAAACTTTCTGCTCCTAATGCCTTCCTCTTACTGTTATGTTCTCTGAAATATACATGAAATCTTTGCAATGCATAGCAGATGAGTAAGTAGCACTGTTTCTACAATCACAACACTAACCTTTAAGCAATGAAGAGTATCATTTTTGGAGAACATCTTAAACTTGGTAAGCTCACCAATGAATCTCACAGTTTTATTCTTTGTTTCAATGTTGATCTGATCCTTTTTTCTTACCTAAAACAAGAATGCATTTGAACATAGGCTCTTAAAAATACCCACCTCTTAGAATTTACTTCAACACAAATGTATGTAATAGCTTAGGAACCAGGCAATGTTTGGTATTTGTTTAGTTCCTTATGCTCCACCTTTAGCTCTCGCCAGGTTTCCTAAAATTCTCTCTACAACCCCGTTTCTTCAGAAGCTTTCCAATTTCTTTCCCCATTCCTCCACTCCCCCCCATCCCCCAAACCATCCACCACACATCAATCTGACCAATCCCCTTTACCACAGTGAAGTAGTAGTTATATGTTCTAGATTCTATGTTTTCAGAATCATTAAGTAGCCTCTAAACGAATAGGACTACCTAGCCCCTAAGGAAATATTAAACACTAACAGCTTTTCAAGTTTGGTTAAATAATGTGCAGACTACCCCTTACCCCTCTTTTCTTTTTTTTTTTTTTTCTGTTAAAATTACTGATACCCAGTGTGATTTTATTACCAATGTACAAATCTATGTCTAAACTTAACCTGTAAAATGCAAACCTGTATTTTTCCCCAAAAGAAATAGCTTTTCCTGAGTACAGTTAATTTCAGATAGTTAGACTTGAATAAGCCTTTAACTAAGAGCAATTTATACACATCCTAAATGTCAATATTAAAAAATTGCCACAGTGATGATTTGTTCACTGGTTTCCAAGTTTCATGCGATATTTTAATGCCATATAGAACTTGGAAACCAGTGAGGAAATCATCACTGTGCACCATAACCAATTTCATTAATAAACCCAAAATGAAAGAAAAAACACCAAAAACATATTTGTGAGGAAAATTTTGGTTGATGGAAAGAGTAAAAAATAACCGACTTAAAACACTACATTACAATAGAAAGCACTAGATTACAGCAGTAACCTTGTAGTGGGGAAAGTGTTAGAATAGGTCAATGCTCATTTTAAATGCAAGTTATTAATTTACAGAAAACTCTTAACACAGTTGGAGCACAGTTTAATTTTTGCAATTTGGTTTAGCCCATTTAATGTATATACACAAATACACATAGTAAATTGTAAAACAATTTTGTTTTAAAATGTACAAATGTAGTATTTGAGAAGAAATCCACTTGGATGATAGAAAAATATTCACTGAACTTCAAAATTAGCACCTACATAATATCAAACTTTATTCCCCAAAGGATGACTACTATCAGATTGGTTAATCTGAATGCAAACCACTGAATCAACTAAACATACATGAAATCTGAAGTCCCCTTTCAGCATGGAACACAGATCCTCTGCTACATCAGACATACACGGATGCAATGTGGCAACCAGTCTTGCGTAAAACGGCAGCAAATCCAACCTGCAACAGAGGAGATGATAGAATAGACAAGCAATTCATAGACAAAAATGTATTTATGTCTGTAAGTATGGTTACAATTTTACTTGTGAAAGGAATGAATGTGCACATACCAACAGAACTACTACTACATGCAATTTTATGGGCTCACACTTCCAACTGCAGTACCATTTAAAACCAGCAATATGAGAAGGTATGTTACCCCATCCTACTGGAATCCTTCACAGCTCATTTCCTTTCAAAACTACTGCCTTGGGTGAAATGCCAAACACCATCTCAGCGACGGAATTTGACCTTTAAGAAATTACCAGATACAAAGAGAATCCTGATGCCTCTCAATAAGCAAAATGAAAAGTTCTTACAAACGACTCCAGTTGTAACTGCTTTTATTTCTCTTCTCCGAGTTTCAACAGACATAACAAGGAAGGTAAGAATATTTTTATTTTTAAGGCAGTGAACTTCTAAGTGCATGTGGTAGTTATTACATAAACTAAAGCTCAGCAGAGGTGTTCTGGCAACCCTTTGCCCCAAACCTCAGCTGGTTCTCCCACAAACTGTAAGATCTCAAAGTTTTCTATATAATTTCCCTTATTTTCTTTCCTTCTTGCTTGACCACATGCCTTCATACCCATTTCACAGTATCATGTTTCCCTCAGGGAATTCTGGAAGGCAATTTGTGTTCTCCTTAGGTTATACTTTGTTTCTTTCCATTAAAGACAATCTTGTTGTAAAAATGGGATAAATGCCCTTAAACCTGGTTTGTGGCATCATGTAACAGGACACAGAATATAATACAACTGCTCTGCATAAATGCGCAGCTATCACTTTTAAATGCAAAGAAACCATCTACCCTCTGAGACCTTGTAACTGCAATTAACCAACTGAAGAAGGTGCTTTTGTTTTACTCTCAGAACATAAGTAAATGCTGTCAACAGATGAACCATAAAACAAGTTTTAAGTGGAGAAAAACATCTTAAACTTGCATGCTACAAGTCAGAAATTGCCTGTAATGGAAAACGGACCTGGAATTTACACTTTACGAAGGGTTCAGATTTTCCTTACTGCTAGAGAAAAGAAATAAAACAGAAAAAAAAAAAAGAAATCTAAAAGCACAGATTTTAGATTTAAATACATCTTGCTCTGGCACAAAGTAAAACCAGAAAATCATCAAGTCAAACCGCAAGCACATACACAGCCTTCCTTCTCCTTTCTATGGCTATGCCACTAGAGCAGATTTCCAAGATCTGTAATATCCACTCACAGCAAGAGGCCTAATTATGCACTTAATTTGTAGATCAGAAGCATCAGAATACACTGCCTGAAAGAGGCAGAGGTAAGCAGCCTCCTTGTAATCCCTGAAACTCCTGGTGAAACATTACAGGTATGCCAGTTACCTATTTAACCTTTTTCATTCTCTCTTGTTAATCGATAACTGAAGCAGTATTTACATTTTTCAAGGCTGCTGGAACACAGAGTCAAGGATGATTAGCCAGAGAAAATTACTGTGATGTTACCAAGCATTTAGCCATTAACTCCCAGAGAAGTGAAAGTCTCATTACTTCACACACACTCAAACATAAAGCTGAACTAAAGAAACGACTTGGGCTGAAAGGAGGAGATTTCTGCATGGCACCTCTTTTAAGACAAGTGGCAGAAAGCTTTATGCTGAACAAGTACCTGCCTTCTGAGAGCTAATAATTTCATCTCTGTAAACTGAACATACCCGGGGGAAAATTAAAGTCTTTTAGAGCACACTGCTGATATTCCCTCACAGAACACAAAAGGTTTCTTCATGGGGATGAATGCTAAAATTGGGTGTTTTGAAACAGGTGAAATATAATAAGGAAAAGCCTTGGGTCAATTACTGTGAAATTGGCAGAGATGGAATCCATTCCCCTTCACAGAGGAGACAACAATTCCTGTTTAGAAGTGGAGATATTGCAGTATCAGTGGCACCATCTACTGGTACCTGCATTAAGGCCAATCCACATTTTCAGTTTTCTCCAAAAGCGTTTCTTTTTCTTGAGAAGTTGGGCAGAAATTAACTAGGATGACCACAAACTCCACAGTGTTGCTTTCTCTTCCTGCTCTTCTATGTTATGAAGCAAGTCCTAGCATTAGTAAACTACTATATTAAAAGAACATTACTTCAGACCATTGCCATTTTGACCACATGCCTTACACTGTAATCTAGTCAGTTCTGGATCTCTGGATCACATGGACTGCACTTCAGTGTAATACTTAAGAGCACATCTTTTAAAACCCAAACCCAAAAACTTTGCTCAATTAAAGTCCTAGTTGCAAACTCTCTAGAATGGGTGCATCCAAAATCTTATACCTAAGAGTGCAAGGGGCACCTTGGACATTTATTAAATGGGATTCCACCAGAAAGACAGCTTAAAGAATGAGGTAATGGAGAAAGAACTCCTGCCTCACAAGCAAATCTAAAACCAGACAAATGTGGTGCATTCACCAAGCTTGAACAGGTACAGACTGCAACCAACACTGCTCATCGAGAAGAGAAGGATGTTGTGGAAGCGGCGTGCTACCAGATAAGCACATTTTTCTTTTGTTTCTGAGCTGCAGCATGAAGTCCTCGATCTCAAGCACATCTCTCAATTTTATCATTGAATGAGACAGGCCACTAAAACACTGATAAGCCAAGTTCCATTGAACAAAAAGGACCTTATCCTATTCTCAGGAAAGCGAGCTGAAAAGCGGTTTACAACTTGCGAGTTAAAATGCTCAGAACTATTTAAACACTTAAGCAGCAGCCAACTTCTGAATTAAGAACAACCAATGATAACGCTAAAACTTTCTGTATGATGAACAACAGATCTCTTACTTAGTAAATGTGCAACTTCACCGATCACCATAAATGGGGATGGCAAAAAAAATGAGAAGCCACAACAGCTCCTATCTGCTGTTTAGCATTTGTCTAGAACTGTTTAGAAGTTAAGGCCTAAAAAGTGATTTTAAACTGCAAAATTGCAGTATGCAGCTAAACAGATCTACGTGCATCTGTACAGGAAGATAATGCAGTTCAATAGCAAAGAAGTACACATAAATCCCTTAAATCTGTGAGCAGGATGGGTTAAATCACTGTGCTGTCACTTTTGCTCAAACTATATAGTTCTAAATTAAAAGGTTAATATTTAGTATTCAACCAACCCTCCAATGCGAACCTGAAAGCCACATGTATACTAGCACTGAAAAGAAATCTTTCTAAAAGGCTTTCTGTTCTGTTGAGTTAGAGGATCAAATCACAGCTGAAAACATAAATGCGATCCATTCATGAATATTCAGCAGAGCAGTGCAATGACGTTATATTCTAACACTAATCCATACTCAGGAAAAAAACATCCCCTTTTGTCAAATTAAGTTTTCTGTCTCTGTATTTGCCCCAATCAATCCAACTTTAGTGGAAACAAGAAACTCTACAGCAATACTACAATGATGACTTTGACTTTACAGCGTCTGCATCACTCCTCTAGCACAAAACCAGCTTTGTACTTTCCTCGTAAAAATGTTGTGCCTGCACATTTCCTAAAACTGATCTCTCAGGAGAAGAAACAGAACTTATTCTGTTATTGAAATATCTTATTATGGCTGGTAACATACTACCTAGATTTCAACAGCATTTTCTGATACGCTTGGAGTCTAAATGCTTCTGGAAAACATACTGCTTTATGTACATCCTATAAGGATGCTGTTCCTCTGAACCTTTTGCAAAAGAAGCCCCCAAAAACAACTTAAAGAACAACGCTTTCTTCTTCCTTGGTATCCTGGAGAGAGACTGCAGAAACTACTGGAATTCCTAGTAAAAACTAGGATGCAACATCAATAATGGAAGGCAAAGATGTATCATTATGGCTCAGTGAAGAGATACACAATGCAAAACCACACTTAATGCAGAGAATACAAAGCTTAGAGAAGCAGTGTTTTATAATTGTCTAAATCAATTTGCAGCATTTTATAACAACCATTAGTACCATGTGCCATATACACACCTGGAGTTTTTCCTACAAGGACTACAAATGGTGATTTCAAGACAGAAAACAGAACTGCTCCTTTACCAACTGCAGAAATAAAGCTAATGTAAATATTAGGATAGATAGCCCTTTAAAATCATGTGCATCTATGGGCAATTCAGCTGGTACTTCCATTGCAACTGTCTGTGGCTCAGGACAAGAAGCTCAGTCAACATCCTGTTTCTCCTGCTTAGTAGCCCAGAGATGGCCACCACTACTGCAGACAAGAGAAAAGGCAGATATATACAACTGAAATTAAGAGCCCAGCAGGTATCAGAGCAGACAGCAGAAAAAGATATTAAAAATAGAATTGTACAAGAAATATTAGTATTTCTTAATAGTACTAATTAGTATTTATAAGAACAACCATGAGCAATCAGCTGAGCTGTTTGCTTCAGTATTAGTTCCACCTATTAGAGAACAGAACTGTCACAAAGACAGCAGCTCCTTGAGCCAACCACACCATCTATACTAGTTTGAGTTCCTACAGAACTGTAGATGTCCTAGGCTATGAAAAATGTTCTTAAATTGTGTTTTGATGCATTTCATGATTAATATTTCTATTTATTAGCTTGCTGGTATTTCCTCTATACCATAAAACTGGACTGAAGAGCACCTTGTTACCTCTAACACAGAAGATACTCAGCTCCCTACCTCCTCTGTCAGTAACTCATATTTGGGGCACAATCAAGTCTCTGTCAGAGTCTCCAAAGACTGAGGTGTCAAACCCATAATTTTTTAGAGAAAAGAATACATAAAGAGAAAGATTATGTGCACTTCTAGTTGCAAAAGCTAGTATCAACATAGAGTCAGGTTAATGCATATAATGAGCAAACAAACCACTGATTTATATCCAGCAAGAGAGTAAGGTTATTAGCATAGCAGATGCTTATTACAGATGGGATGTAGAAATAAGCTAGAATTAAGGTTGAAAACACAGTGCAAGAAGTGATTAAAAGTAATGAAAACAAAACACCAGAGCCTGTTTATTCAAAGCAGTTTTCTACACAAGCCTTGAAAAAAGACACTCAAATTGTATTTCCACACACACCTTCTCCCAGTGTTAAAAGGAATGGAATCAAAGTGGTGTGAGCTCTTAACAGGAAATCCAAGATGATGATGAAACACTGAAACTAAAAGCAGCATCAAAACAACCTCTCAGGAGAAAGAGGGCGAGGTGGAGCAAGAAAAGCGACTCCCTCATAATTGCACCTATTTAAATTACGCTTCTTTAAGGTATAAGTTTACCAGAGAGGAAAGAAATACATTATTCTTACGATGAATTTAAAAGTTTCATTTTAATATTTGCACTCATTTTTGTAAGCAAGGCTCTTTTTCTGTGTGTAGGGACCTCACACAAGGAGAGACAAGGAGAAACAGCAAAACACTACATAGACAAATCTACATGGACAGAAGAGACCAAGCTCCAGCTTTTATACTTACTTTCTCTAAACCGGCTGGCCTAGAACCAGCTCTGCTCCAGAAGATATAAGATACATATTCTAGAAGATACACGTAATAGCTATGTAATATATCAGAATTAACATATCACAAGAAATCCTCCTTCCGGAACTACAGTGTTCTAACTACTCACAGGTTCTTACACAAAGTAAGTGCAAGCTCTCCTGAACAAAATACGTCCTCCTTTGCTACAAGGTAAGTTTTGCTGTTGTTTTCACGGTTAAAAAGTAAGTCTTGAAAAGATCTACTATAAATGCAAAAGGACCAGAAGACAGAAACTAGTATTTAGAAAAAAAGAAATTATTAAAAAGAAATTACACTGCTATGGCAAAATACTGTGGGGAACTGCTTGATCATTAATGCATAAATCATTCTTGAAGTGCATCTCAGAAATGAACAAATGCAACCTGGAATATACACTGGTTTTCAGTAACTTAAACAGCTAAAAATCATATACATACACATGTTAAATAAACAAAGAGTGATCCATCTTATTCTCCTTCAGTTCTTACCTTTGCCTAGGAACTATGAAAAGAGCTCGTACGAGTTTTCTTCTGTTGGCTTTTGTATTCATATTCATGCAAAAATCCATTGCTGCCTGTAAAAAGGAAAGTCAGTGGAACACTTCACCTTTACTGCAATGTGTTTTTATTTAAAGTAATACAGCATGCTTTTCAAAAGCATCTTTACAGAGCTATTCCTGTTACATGCAGCTGCTTTATGAACAGCCATAAAGAAAAGTCTTCCTTCTTGTCTAGAACTGACATAGCTTCAAAACAAGTCCAGTTGATTCTTTGGATCATCACAAGGAAGAAAGCAGCTTCAGGAAGACGGCGAGTAATTTGTCAGAGAGGAATGGGAGGAAAAAGCCAAGTCTATTTCTAAAACAAACTAACACATAAGAAAACAGGGAGACAAAATCAGTATCACATGGTATTTTGGCAATTACTGATTATACAAGGGAAAAAAAGGTTTCCTCCAAAGTAATTACCTTAAATACAGTTCAGCTCCTGACAGACTCAAAAGCTTCAAATCTTTACTTCCAATCTATTTGATCTAGCATTATCTTTAAGAGTAGATAAAAATGAAAACTATACCTTGTCTATGAGATCTCTGTTGACACAGTTTGGAAGCTGCTGAAGGAAAGCATCTACTATAAGTTTTAAATGAGATCCAGTACTGGCTTCTTCATCCTCTTGTTCTGAGAGTGAAATGAACAAGCAGCACACATCTTTAAGCTATGAAATATTACAATTCATGATCATATCCCCCACAGTGTACTTGTAACAGTTGTTAAATATTCACTCACAGATTCAAACACATATATAAGTAATATATAAACATGAATATAAAATATCTTTTTTAATGAAGAAAAAAAAATAATCCATTTATTGCTTTTGCTAACAACAGTCAAAAGCAAACTTGTCTTCTTATTCATGATGTTCCCTGCCTCCTACTTTATACGGTCAGGAGCAACAACAAATCTATATTCCTAGAAAACGATGGTAATTTCTTTAGATGACAGAAGGATGATTACAAGAAGGCCCAAACATGAGGGAAAACAAACCAAACCACCTTAATGCAACTGTGGACTCTACATTTTCTGTATGTTTGTCCTGCAGGAGAAACAGGATTTTTGATCAAAAGCAACCATTAAGGCTATTCTTTCATTCAGTATGTCCTTGACATCTTTTCACTTTATGCTGTAAAAGCTAGAGGCCAACTCAATTCCTTCAGCAGTGCTGAAGCCACAGCCTAGAACCATAAAGCAACAAGGATGAAGGGCTGATCACGTAGCAGTTGCAAGACGAGTGGCAACTTGTTCATCACAGGAAGCAGCAAGTGACCTGTATCTACTGATCGAGTCCCAAACACTACTTAAGCAGAAGACTATAGGATGACTCTACCACTGGAATTCAGCTTTTCTGACACCTGCTCTGAAGACCTCACCAGAGCAATCCCCCTACAGTTATTCTTTAATTGCAAAATCTGTGGTATGCTTACAAAACTCTTCCAGATTTAGTAAGTCCTAGAGAAGAGTTTAGTTTCCTCTATAGCACACCACGAGCCAAAACAATGAGCTGCAACAGAAACATTTGGAAAAAACACCTTCTTTGGCCAAAGCAACACAGAAGAACACTGCTTCCTGAAAAAGGAAAATGATGAAGCTTGTTTTTCTTCCAGTTTGAGAATGTTCAGCAGTAACAGGAATACCCAGGAAAGTATTCATGTGTGGAAATCACATCCAAATAACCTACAAAATACCCAACAACTAGTAAATTCAGTATGTCTTTAAAGGCTAAAAAAGATAAACCAGCATGAAGACTCAAGTTCAATTTTTCAAGTTGCTAAAAGGGAAAGAGATAACTACTGTAAGGGAAAAAGATGCTACATTGTAGGACCATTTTTTTTCTTGTTTCTGGAAACTGCTAGGAACAGGGGTTGAACTTAGGTGAAGAAATGCTAAAATCTGCTTCAAGCAGCACTGCAAGCTACCCAGTCTTGAAGGTGCTAGAGATTAAAGCAGATGGCATCACTTCCTTCTCCTCTCTGACTAGAAGTCAGAACAAGAGAAGGGTTCACGAAGAAAGAAAGGGGGGGAAAAAAAAAAAAAGGAAACTGTTCCAGATACTCGGCAAGAGGACCATGAAGTTTGAGATGCTTAATGGAACCCCCTACTCTCTCATCACCCATATACTCAGACTTCATGAGGATGCACACAACAGCTCAAACAAGACAATTTTTAGCAGCAAATCTCATTTTAATGCATTCTTCCATTTAGGTATTTACAGCCACGCCTTCCTGTCTGCCTCTAGCGTTATCTTCCCGTTTTCTGTACAGTAGCCAGCTGTCTCAGCTCAATCTTTTATTCAAACTGACTCAAGGTTCTTGAAATTAATTTAAAGAAGTCTTTGACATTTCAGTCACTATTTAAGGCAATCTTTCAAGAGATCCTGTTATCACACTGAATTTCAACAGTTCCCAAATGTATCTTCTCTTTCACTGGTCCTCTCCTTTGCTGAGGGCCAAAGATACTCTCACACTGCATTTCTTTCTCATCACAGTATGTGAAAGCTTTCTTAGTGGAAAGGCTCTTTTCTTTTAGTACCTGAAGCAGGTCTGGGACTTAAGACAGTTTTACAGTGACAGGAAACAAAACAGTCGGGGCTTCCAAGTATGCAATTCATGCGAAAACATCAGTTAATTTCTTGCTTTCACTTTGATCCTCTTGAGTTTCAGTCTTCCAGTGCAGCACATTTTAAAACTGCGTTAACTCTTTTAAAAATTCACTGCAAGTAGTAATGTACAACAATTACTTAGACTATCTGTAATGGTCTATATCTGGTTCAGATTTAGTCATGCAATGTAATCACTGCGGAGAGTGAAAGGAAAATTACCTTCCCTTTTAAATACCTTTATATTTATCAGAAATTTACGGAATGCTGCAGTTCCCAGGGAGTAGAACTGAGGAAGCACCACAAGACACTAAGGACTTACTGAAGTCGTTCTCCTGAAATGATTGGTGCCAAACAATCTTCCGCTTCACCAAAATTAGTTGTTTGCCTTCTTACCTCCCTACACACATGTTCTGAGAAAGCCCTGGTTCCTTTCATATCAACATCATCTTTTCAGTTTTACTAAACTATAACCTTGCAGAGGGCTTTCTCCTCGAAACCCCACTCTGAATGAAAGCTTCAGTCTACTTTCTGTAGTATCACCCAGACAATGGAAATAACCAAAGTGCTTTTATAATACCTGCAGCTACTCCTCTGTTGAGACAAGGTTCTGAAATGAATTTGACCACACAGGAGCCCTCACATTCTGATGGTGCAAACTAAAACTGTGAGCAAATAGTTGGCTGGATCCCCCTTTCTGCACAACATTCGGCATAAGCCTAGCGTTAAACATCTTGTTGAATAAAAGCCTGGGGAATGTGTTCAGAATCTAGTCTCACAAGTCAAAAACAGATTTCTTAGTTAATAACTTTAGATCCGCTTTTAAATTCCTGCTCTTCTGATAGGAACTCTGCTAGCTCTTTAAACAGCGAAGCAAAATTAATGGGGTTGTCTTCATACTCACTTCTACACATCATTTCTGCTGCTGACCAACCTTACAAAACCAGGTACTAGGTATGTATTAACATCAGATGACCCCTGCTCCCGGCAACCTGATGGCTTCCACCCTGGCCATTCCTTACTTAACATCTCTGCCTCCATTCACACAGCTTCATGTTTAACATTTTATCTTCTCTTTTAAAAACAACCTCAAAACTCACTTCTTTCAGCATGTTTGCGGTGACTATTTGCAGCTCCGGTGCTATCTGCTCCCTCTCTCTTCCCTGAGCATATTGAAAATAAGAAAATTAAGATTCACTCAAAGATAAACACAATAGAGAAACAAAAATAAATTACCTGAATTCCTGGTAAACAAACCTCTTCAACTACCTGCATCATGTACAACTTTCCTTTTCTATGGCATACCTTAAACTATAGCATCTGACCTTTAAGAAGTAAGTGCAGACACAAGCACTGCAGCGCTGTGAAGGACACTACACCAGGGGAGACCTGCTGTGAAAACACATGTTGGAAAACTGCCTTATCTCCTTCATACTGGGCTTGTTCTGCCTGGAAAGGAGAAGGCTCCAGAGAAATCTTAGAGCAGTTTCCAGTGCCTAAAGGGACTGACAAGAAATACAGGGAAGGACTTTTGACAACACCAGTAGGGACAGGACAAGGGGGAATGGCTTTAAACTGAGAGGGGAGATTTAGATGAGGTATTCTATGATTCTATATTTGGACAGGAAGAAAAGACTGCAGCGACAGAAGGTGATGCAGAAGTTACAAGAGATGTGCAGTACGTACTATGTGACTAGATTGCCTACCCTATTTATCCTATTTCCCTGCCTACAATTTACTTATTCCCTCCGCTAATGAAGTCTACACTACCAAATTATCACAATACCCAAAACTATTTTTTTTTGTCTTGGATCTTGTATCATGTTTGATGGGTCTCTGAGCAGCTTGATCTAGTTGAAGGTGTCCCTACTCATTGCAGGGGGGTTGGACTGGATGAGCTTTAAAAGCCCCTTCCGACTCAAACCATTCTGATTCTATGACCTAAGTCCCTGCTATGCCTCATGCATCCTTCCTTTCTACATTCAAGGCCCATGTTATCCCAGGAATCCTCTGGTTTCTGTCTAATGTGTCATAATGCAGTGGTTTCATCCTTCACTAGCTTTGCACAAACATTACTAACTTACCTCAAGTACAGATGCACAAAAAAAAAAATCAGTACATATGAAGAGAAGTTGAAGCTGTATTTTGTAGCTGAAGGACACCCAGATTCCTAATTTCAAACCTAAGGGAATTTTACTTAAGAAAAAGGCTGTAAAAAGAGAAATCTTCCAGTTCATTAAATGGAAACCCATCACAGAACTTGAGACAGCACCTAAATTAAGGTTTTTGCTAATTTAGTATATCTGGTGCTGCCAACAAGGGGTGTTCAGAATTACACACACCCAAAACCAATCATTGTGTTTTGCTCTATTTTTTAAGTAAAGTAACACTCACATGCTGCTAACTTACAGCCTAATTTTCCAGCAGAACAAGGATTTACCAGTTGTATCTATTTTAGTTTCCATCATTCATTTCTGAAGCTACTAACAAGCATCAAAGCAATTTGACAAGGTATGAAACTCCCAAAGACACTAAGTTTTCATCTGTCTCACAAAAAATAAACTCACGAGCAAAGACAACCAGAAAGCAGCAAGAAAAAGCCTACAGGGTGAACTGAATGATACCATCTTCCCAAGTTAGAGAGTAAAAGGCTTTCATAAAGGGCTGGCTGTTTAATGAGAAAAAATATACCCTATTCTGACATATTTTAGATTAAACTTTCAGATGAGAGCATGTTTAATGCTTAGTCAACAGCTTATTTAAAAACAGAAACTAGTACTGACTGTTGTTAATATATGATGATGAAACCTTCTAAAATCAGGAGCATGACCATCAATCCCCTCTGAGCTACTCAAGCTCGTACTGCCTCCTAGAGACACTGGACCTTCTGTATCTCATCTCCTGTTATTCCTGCCTTACTTCTACAGGATCTCGCTTTCATGTTATTTGTCTTTGTATTCAGAATAATCTTCATCCTTCTATCAAGACAAGAACACCTTCCAAAAAAATCAAGAAATATCCACATTCCTTTAGATGTCTATTGACAAACTACTTTGGCCTATCTATCAGGCTGTGAGCAACCCAGAACGAACTGCTCTTTTTCCCCTTGATTCCAAGGGAACACCAAGGTGTACCACCCTTACAGACAGCTGGAACCAAGCTTTTCACTGGTTTTCTCAATATCTCTGACCAGATAGCAGCTCACTGAAGGTGAACATCCTGCAATTAAAATTTAAAATCCTACCCAGCTGAATGAGCTGATGGCTACTCAAAGAAGAAAATAAATAAATAGAAGGGAAAATTCATTTCAAAGAGGATATGGCTTTTTCCCATCTGTCTGGGTAAACAAAGGAAAAACCTAAGGAAATATGTGATAGCATCATCCTAACAGTTTTCCTTTCAGGAGGAGTCTGAAATAGTCTGACTCCAGACCTGTCTCTTTTTTGAATTTGTGAGGTGGCACAGACCAGCACAGTTCCAAGATCAAGTTCAGCTCAACTAACTTTCAGTACAGTCACCCAATTTGAACATCCATATGCCCTAACCAATCCCTACTGTCAGCTGAGAAAGACTGGAACATCGAGGATTTGTTCAAGCTACTCAATGTCCAGACCCACAGATCCATGCATCAGCTTGGTTCACTGAACCCATGTTTTGAGCACCAATATACAGTCTTTGCCAGGGCCTGAGCTTCTTTGCTTTGGTATGAACTCCACAGCTTGAGGTTCTGGCTTTAACTTCTTAGCTTCTAAAGCACAGTGCTGTTTCAAGCAACAGGACTGCTCTCACCACCAAGGAAGGGCTGGTAGGGTATACGATGTGCAAGGGCAGCCTTAGCTGCAGGGACCCTAAAATGAAGAATGTTTTTGATGCTTAGGGCAGTGAAGAAGGCATGCAGCAAGCTCACCACCCCAGACTTCAGGAGAGCAGACTCCGGCCTCTTCAGGGATCTGCCTGCTAGAGTAACAGGGAATAGAGCCCTGGAGGGAAGAAGTGCCCAAGAAAGCTGGGAAATGTTCAAGGATCACCTCCTCCAAGCCCAAGAGTGATATACCGTAACAAAGACAAAGTCAGGCAAAAATGCCAGGGGGCCTGCATGGATGAACAAGGAGCTCCTGGACAAACTCGACAGAAGAAGGAAGCCTACAGGAGATGGAAGCAAGGACAAGTAGCCTGGTAGGAATACAGAGAAATTGTCTGAGCAGCCAGGGATCCGGTTAGGAAAGCTAAAGCCCTGCCAGAATTAAATCTGGCTAGGAACATCAAGGGCGACAAGAAAAGCTTCTATAGGAATGTCAGTGATAAAAGGAAGACTGGGGAGAATGTGGGCCCTCTCCAGAAAGGAACAGGAGACCTGGATATCCAGGGCACAGAGAAAACTGAGGCACTCACAACCTTTTTGCCATGGACTTCACCAGAAAATGCTCCAGCCACACCATTCTCATCGCAGAAGGCAAGGGGAGGGACTGGGAGAATGAAAAAACACCCAATGCAGAGGAAGATCAGGTTCAAGACCATCTAAGGAACCTGAATGAGCACAAGTCCATGGAACCTGATGAGATGCATCCATGGGCCCTGAGGGAACAGGCAGATGAAGTGGCTAAGCTGCTGCCCATTATGTTTGAGAAATCACAGCAGTCTGGTGAAGTTCCTGCTGACTGGAAAACGGGAAACATAACCATTTTTAAAAAGGGGGGAAAAGGAAGACTGGGGGAACTACACACCAGTCAGTCTCATTTCAATGCCTGACAAGATCATGGGACAGATCCACCTGGAAACTAAGCTAAGGTGCCTGGAAAACAGGGAGGTGGTTGGTGACAGCTAACATGGCTTTACTAAAAGGGCAAGTCATGCCTGACAAATCTGGTGGCTTTCTACAATGGGGTTATGGGGGAAGAGCAACTGATATTATCTATCTGGACTTGAGCAAAGCATCTGATACTGTCAACACATGACAACCTTGTCTCTAAACTGCAGAGACATGGATTTGATGGATGGACCACTGCAGGATAAAGAATTGGCTGGCTGGTCGCACTCAGAGTTGTGGTCAATGCCTTAATGTCCAAGTGGAGACCATTGACAAGTGGTGAAAACCATTTATGATTATATTAGAAATTCCTTAGATCAGGAAGTATTTTCAGTTTCAAGACACATAATCTCCAGCCAGTGGACTCCAGATGTGATTTTTTTCCCCACATTCTAGACACAGAACAAATTTCCTGCTTCAGAAATGAAAGAAAAGAATCAGCATTGGTCCTTGGAAATGCAAAGAAGTAAACCCACTGTGGTTTACAAACCAGGTTCAAAGACACTGCCTCACTTGCTCCTCTGAATTTGGCTTTTAACACTTGATGTTGTTTCTCCCACTATTCATTGCCACAAAAGAAATATTGTGATTCACAAGAATTCTTAAGAAACCTTTCTCTCTTCCCCTGGTAAAATTAACACAGCCAGAATTACACAGGTTCCATCTGCAGCCCTTTATGCACAGAGGTTAGAATTCTTAAATCCTGTTATGTAAAGCTGTAACAAGACAGAAAGGCAGAGCTGAACCTTGCAGTTCAAGTTTAAAACAGAAAGTATTTTATTAATACCCTAAGCACATTTGACGATAAAACCATTTATGCACCAAAGTCAACATTCTTCTTTCTAGTCAGTTTTCAGACCACTGCCTTCACATTATCTTTAAAAGCCAAAGGAATCAGTAACTGTCATTACATAAAGCTCCATATAATACTTTTCAATTGTTTCTGAATGTCTTGTTACAAATGCTGCTTTGCCCACAGTCTAAAAGCTTCTAGCTACTAGTTTCATAAATAAATCATTCTTCTTCCTGAAGTTTATCTACTGACTAAAAATCATCAAAAAAGCGCCCCCAAACAGAAAACAAGTAATTCATAAAGCCAATTCTTTTTACCTTGCTCATCAAGAAGCTTTTTTGTAAGATCTTCTGCTTCATCCCCACAGTCTAACTCCAGGGCATCATCATTAATATCCAGGTTCTCCAGTTCCAACTCCAAATCCTCACTCCCAGGTGCTTCCTTATTATCTTTGGCATCTTTTGGATCTATTTAAAAGTAGAAATATTAAATTATTAAATACATGCAGGCATCATTAGAATACAGGAAGACTCACATTGCTAAACCTGTGATTCTTTACTGTCTTAGCCTTGTTAAAAGGAAACAGGCAAAGAATATCTACTTCTTGAGACTAGAATGTGTCATCTGTTAGGTCTCAGTGGTTTGAGATCCTTCATATAGCTTTACTTCAATACCTGAAAACTGCAAACATTTACCTACATTAAGGTCTATTAAGGATTGCCAACAGTTCTTAGTCCTTTGGTTTGCTCTGAACTATACCTGGTACACCTTCAATGGATGACATGCATATATTCAAAGGGCACAAAATATTAAGAAATGTAGCAGTTAAAGTCCAGAAGTGCTTAAAATGAATAGCCAAGCCACCACATGCGAAGTGCAAGCAAAATGAACTTGCATACTGGGAAGGTCAGACAGAAAAAAACAGTAACCTCCAAAATAACACCACAAACATTATTCAAAAATTGCCATTTTTGAAGATAAAAGCCCTAAGTTAATGTTTGCACTGCATATTCTTTATAGCTCAACTGAAAACAAAACTAAGCAAAGCAAACAAAGCCTTTACTTTGTTACAGACTGAGGAAAAAAAGGCGAAAAACAGAACAGGAGGAAGATACTGATTAAAATGTGTCATACAGAAGGTCAAATAAAAATCATATTCTCCTTGAAAACAACTGATCTGTGCATCTCTACATGAAGATTCAGAAAGAATAGCTAATGTTTTTCTTGGACTACAATACTGGCCCAACACAGAGCCTTTTTTTTCAGGAGATTACCATTTTATTACTCTTTCAGGCCTCCTTCAAACCTCATTTGCAGACTACGATTCATTAAAAAATAGCATTTTCAAGGCAAATAACCTTATTAAAGTTCTTATATTTCTCAAACAAAAATGTGATAACTTCTAAGCAGTGCACATATCATACGGAAGTAAGTAGTAGATTCACAAAGCAGGCAACCTGGTTAGAATCAGAGACTAAATTAGTCTGGAATGGACGCTGATGAGGTCTCCAGCCCTTTGCTCAAAGTGAATAAGCAGTGCATTCACACCAAATTTCCCAGGTATTTTTTTTTTGCAGTTGCCTTGAAAAATCTCTTCAGAGATTCCAACCTCCCTGGGCCAATATCCCTCATTATCCTCATGGGGAAATTTCAGAGTTTAGAGATCAGAAAGAAGGCCATGAGTTCTAAAGTTTAAATTCCATTCATACTCAACACCGGCCTACTGCACATGTATTAGAAAATCATGTAGTCTGTGTCTTCATTGGCATTTCCTCAATGCCAAAGCACTGCTCTGATGCAAATATGCATCTTTTGCTACACTTTGAGCCAGTGATGGCGAATGTGATTTGTATCCTACTGTAACTAAAGTCTACCAATGCCTGGTTGCGAACCTGTGTCCAAAGTGAGGAACCTTCCAGACCTTTAAATCTACTGGAACTTTATAGTGAGACACAGTTAGCTATCATTAACAGTTTAGTGGAAAACACAGAATGAACACTAACACCTTGCAAAGATGATAAACTTTTAGGTTTTGCACAGCAAAGTCAGTAATTACTTACACTGGTTAATCTCCAATTATTTTAAACTTCAACTTCTATCAGTATTAAAATGCACTAACTTTTTGTCTTCCTTAAACTAGTTGTAACCACTGACAATGCACCCTGTACTGAAAGCATCAGAAGATAAAGCCTGAAATACCATACAAATGCCATAATTCCTAAAGCAGGCACTGGAATGGGTTGCCCAGGGAAGTTGTGAATGCTACATCCCTGGTGGTGTTCAAGGCCAGGATGGACATAGCCTTGGGTGATATGGTTTAGTGGGAGGTGTCCCTGCCCATGGCAGGGGGGTTGGAACTAGATGATACTAAGGTCCTTTCCAACCCTAACTCTTCTATGATTTTATATCCCACATATAATACCTACCCTAGAGTTTCTTCCCTAAAAATTCCTCCAAACTGGCATACTGACTTCCCACCACAAATTATTTCATTAGGGACTCTTCACTCCCATCAAATTTGCTTATCTGTTAGACGTCTTTAATACTCATTGAAGCGTTCTACCTCTTGATTCATCTTTGCCAGAATCCTTGGTCTGGGAACATTTTTCATTATCCTTAAACAAAATTGCTGGTACAAAAGCCTTTAAGTCGATGAGATTCTCATAGAAGTTTCTGGCATCTTCATCTTCCCAGATACCCCCCTCTAAGTCATATTCTCCAGGTTTTCCTGGTGTGAAAATATCTATGCCAGGTCCATGTTCTGCAAAAAAAGTGAAACCACAAGAAAGTTACTTACACAAATTTCTGATCTTCTAAAGGGAGGCACCCTTGAAGATTAAAACCAAAATGCTTTTAGAAGCATTAATTATCACCACTGTTTCCACTGAAAAATTGCAATGTGTACTTTAAAATGCTTTTAACTACCCAATTGTAGTATTAGATGCATCAGTAAGTCATCTTAAAATTGCAAATTTTACATTGATAAAAAACACAGTATCAAAGTCAAATCAAGTCAGTCAAGTGAAATCAAGCAGCACATTACGTGGTTTTAGAAAGAAAAGCTATACCAGACTTTAACCACATTAGCATAGAAAGTAATCACTGAGTATGATGAACTGTACCCCATGGTATTGCAAGAACAGATGTTTAAAAATAATAATTTTAAATTTAGAGGCATTCAGAAAATGTATTTTTTTTAAGCTCAAGATCACTTCAGACAAAAGGTGCACTCAACAACATCTCTGAATCCAAGACCTGAGATTTACGGCATTCAACAACTCTGCCAGTTAAAAGCTGCACTTCTCAGAAGGTCAGAAAGCCACCTAGTGACATCTGGCTTAACCATATGTTCCTGCTCATAACATCATGACCCAAAATATACTTCAAACCCATTTTTGAACAATAGCAGAATCTAAAACTCTAACATATACAGTCCTTTAAGTATTTAAAAATGCATTAAATTAAACAGAAATGATTAGGCCAAAATAATTTTCCATTTATTCCTATGTTACCTGAAATAAATCTAAAGGGATATTAAGTTACTGTAACTACACGGCATATACAATAGTTACAGTTACATGTTGGGTTTAACTACCTTAATTAAAATAACAATGCAATATTCATTCATTGTCATCCTTAAAGTGGAAAGCCTAACTGAAAAGAAATCAATGGAAAGAATACATCAGTAAGAAGGTTTGGTTGGCTCTCCCACCACATCCAAGCCAAGCCCAGCATTCCCTTTACTTCCTTCAGAAGATGGCTTACCCTCAGGTGCTGGTTTCTCTTGGGGAAGGTCAGGCATGTTTTCATCCAAAAGATCAGCCAGAGACTGAGAATTTGCCAACAGCTTCTGATATGACATTGCAAATTCCTCATATTGCTTGTGCCGATCTTCACTCAGCTCTCCTTTGGAGTGAAGGATGCGCCTACAAAATCAAGGAACAGTAAGGCAACATTTCTTAAAATCTTCTTGAGCTATGCTGAACTATCAATTTCTGTGTGCAGAGCTGACCTCTCTTCAGCAGAATTCTAGTTTAGACCACAGTAGCAAAAATTGGAGGAACACAACTTTTTCTTCCAAATGACCATATTGAATTACTGACTTCAGTATCATTGACTTCAGTAGTTACAGAAGCTTTAACTTCAGTGTCCCCACAAGAAAAGGTAACTTTTTTGCCATGATTATCCTGTAATAGTCCTGCACTATGAAAAGACTTGTAGTAAATTAAAACATTTAATTTAGATGAAAGCTGGATAAAAGTTGCTTTACATCTGTAACAACATTTCCATCACTTTCAAATGACTCAATGGGCAATCACTGCCAGAGGCCCAGAGGAGTTGTATGTTAAAAGCAGCCTGTTCATTTCTCACCAAATCAAGTTATTTCAAGGCTACCAGTCCAAATGAACAGCAGTTTGGGTTTTTTTTCCACTTGCTCTGTGTTTTCTTTAATGAAAATATCTATACTCATTTTCCATTTCATTTTTAAAACTGAAATCTGCTCTCAAAAGCAACTTGCATTTCAAGGAACAGAATCACTGCTGACACACAATAAAGTACAACTCAATTTTCTTACCAAACAACAATTAAGGCCATTCTGGATTTTAAACAAAAATATCAAGAATTTTCAGCAGTTTGAACCAAATACATAGAACAACGTAACACTTGCTAGTACGAAGATTTTGCCTTATACGGAAGACTGATTAAAGACTGTCATCCTTGATTTTGGGGTAACTAAGAATATGCTGATTGCCCACTACCGATGTTCCTGTTTGTCCTCACCTTGGGCTCCTACTACTGCAAAGATATAAACAAGCTCTGATCAAACACGGGTTTTCAAAACAGAAAGCTTTTCAAAGGACAGAATGAGCTTGCCTAGCAAGATTCCAATGTGGTTTACAATAGTGTGAATAATGCTGGTAACACTGGACTAACCAGCTGTAACCACTGACAGTGCCCCCTGCACAGAGATGAAAGCATCAGAAGTAGTTTGAAATAGGGTGCAAACGTCCTAGTTCCTAAAGGAGGCTGTACCATTACATTACCTTTAGGCTTTCATTAAGCAGTAAGTACACTAGCATGTTTTTGCCAAAAAACACAAACGTTTTATGGCATTAAACTTCCAGACTAGTTTACGCAATGTACGTTAAAGGACATTAATCTTGGCTTTTGCCAGTTCCAGGCTGACTATAAAACAGAAGTCATCTTCATACACAACACATTCACAGGGCAAGGAACAAAATCCCTTGTATCTGCTTAGAACCAAAACTTGGCACAAGTGTCTTGCTAGAGGGCAAGAAGGAAAAGTTCTATTTCTTGTCCCTCACACACCTATATAACATGTATCACCTGTTCCTGCAAAGTAGAACAAGAAAAATTAACAAATCAAATCACCCCTAATACTTTCTGAAGTGCAGCAATGCAGTTTGGACTCAGGAAACATGTGAAGTGCCAATTCATAGCCTTTACATGGATACAGCTACCCACTGAATACTTACTATGAGTTTAAAACATAACAGAAACCTCAAACAGGAGCACTGAAGCTGTGCTATTATTAAAACCCCAAAAAGCAAAGTGCTATAACAACAGCACAAGAGCTTCAGTTCTCAGTTTCGGTTCCCAAAAGACAAGTGTTAACAAATTCAAGGAAGCTAAAGCATCCTGAACAGATTTTAAAAGCACAACTGATTTTAATACAATTAAAAGTACAGCACACAGTACTCGTCTTACTGCATGTCCCTTCAGAACTTCCTGCAGCACCACAACGCAAGTTCAGCAGATTTTAAAAACATTCTTCAGACCAAAGCAGCTTCTTTTCATATCTAACACTCATTTTTGAAAACTCCCAGCAGAATTTTGGAAACAAATGATTATTGCCAGTGACATAGCCTGCACAGTTTGCTGTGCCCTCAGCTGTGTAACCAAAAAGATCACCAGGCTCTACTGTCAAAGCGTAACTCAAGGTAGTTCTAATTATCCATTTGCAGAAACCCTTGTGTCTAACAATGCTTTCATTTTACCTATGATTCAGCAGGTAGCACAATATCAGAGCACTGCTGAGGTTAAAATTGTATCATAGAATCACAGACTGGTTTGTGTTGGAAGGGACCTTAAAGCTCATCCAGTTCCAGCCCCCTGCCATGGGCAGGGCCACCTTCCACTAGAGCAGGTTGCTCCAAGCCCCATCCAACCTTGTCTTCAACACTGCCAGGGTTGGGGCAGCCACAGCTTCTCTGGGCAACCTATGCCTGTGTCTCACCATCCCTTAGTTAGCATACTAATTTCCAATTCAACCAATGAACCTGTACAATTTATTTTACTCTCTCCTGACACAGATAACTCAAGAGGTATTTACCTGACAAAATATAACCCAAATACATGAAATTGTTGATGCACAGGAAGGAACAGTTTGCTCCCTGTTCACTTCATTAGTTCTGTACTAACAGTGGGCATAAAAGCTGTGGCTATCAGCAAAGTAGATCAGGTTTCAAATATACAGAGGACTGTTTTTTCCAATAGGATTATTGTTTTTTCTTTTTAAAAGAAACAAAACCAACCACCCCAACCAACCAAAAACTAACACCCAAAGGAAAGAAAAAGCAAGCAACCAATCAACCACACAATCACAGTTTAGGAGTATTACTACAGCATTCACAGACTTGCCAGGCAAGTTTCTGCCCTGCACTTCCATAGCTGCAATGCCAATACCTGTTACAGACACGTTGTAAGCAAATAGAATTAGGCAGGAACTAGTTTTGATGTCTTGTTGCTTTAACAAAACTTATTCCCCAACTTTTATTAAACAGTTAAACACCAAAAAAAAAATCAGATAAATAATAGGATTATCTTAATCCAGTGATAAATGATAGTTCTTCACATTTATTTCCCAAAACCAAGGTTTACACCCAGTTGACAGGGATAATTCAGATAAGGTGCATGAAGAGGTCTCTGGTCTGATCTACTCAAAGCAGGCTCAATGATGAGATCAGACCAGGCTCAGAGCTCTATCCCATCATTTTTATCTAGTGTCCAAGTAAATATTACCATGTATTTCCCTCTCCCACATCACTCATATTCTTTCTTCATGGTTTCTTAACAGTCTTTCTATGTCCTGGAAATATTTTTCACTTTATTGCCTACTATACAAACTTTGTAACACTCACTCAATAACATCCCAGCCAGAACCAATATGCCCAGAACCAATCATAATTCTGTATACAAATGTAAAAGTTACATCTATTAACTTAAAAAAAACTCCAACCAAACAACTGAGTCACAACACCACACTTTAAAGTAAAAGATATTTGCAGAATTAACAGTAGCTCCCAAGTCCAAGTCAGTTGATGGTCCTGCGAAATACAACACTTGAGGCCGGACAGGACTGCAGAACAATACCTGTCAGCACAATGGATCCAAGTTCAAAGCCTGGGTTTGGGAACATTAAATGTTAATGTATTCCACACATACATTTGGCTCTAGATTGATGTTCAGCGTTTTAGTTGAAACCTGGGCCTACACAAGCAGTAACATGTTCATTTCTAGCTGCCTGGAATGCTTCCAAAAGGATTTAATAATTGTGTTTCAAGACCAGTAGTTGGGTTCAGGCTGGCTTCAATAATGACAACTCAGGATGCTTTAAGGGAAAGCAAACGATTATTAAACAATGTCATAATGGTAAAAATTACATCTCAAAGGTTTTATACTCATACCCTTCAATATTAGTATTTCATACAGACATTTAAGAGGATTTGAATCAAACTGTCTATCAACTCCAATATTTTAATACATATGAATTTACCCACACTAAAGTGTAAGGGATATCTAGTTAATGTAACCTCATTTTTCCTCCATACTGGTACACTAACAAAAAACAAGCCAAAGCCATCATGGCATATGCTCTGTGTGAGCAGAGAGAAATCAGATCATGCCAACTGGGAAAGGACAGTACTAGCTGGAGAAGGAGCATCATTCTCAAGCTGCCAAGGAAATTTCATGAAAATAATAGAGTTAAAAGAATTCAAGCTAAAGACCAGCCTCCTTTTTCTTTAAAGATACTGAAAGTTCAAAGCCGGGTTGTACACAGCCTTGGGTGTCATGGTTTAGCGGGAGGTGTCCCTGCCCATGGCAGGGGGGTTATAACTAGATCATCTTAAGGTTCTTTTCAACCCCAACTATTCTATGACTCTATGAAAGAGTCTGGGTTTTGCTTTTTACGTATTCAGAGCAAATTTGTAACTTTTTCTTAGATACATTTCAGAATACACTTTTCTTCTACACACCGCTAACAGATTATGTTTGCAAATATGGCAACAAATCTGAGCATTTCGTAAATAAATTACTTTTTCTCCATAAATAAAAAGCAACATTCGGATGTCACCTGTTTTGTCTTTCAATATTTTGTAGCTCCCTGTGGTCCCTTTTCAGGTGTTTGGTCAAAGATGTAAAGTATTCCTTCAACAAATTCTGGAAGGGCTGTTGTTTCTCTGGGCTAATTATCTCACTAGGAGGAAAGCTCAAGATAAACTTCTCTGCAACAGTTTTGACTTTCCTTGGTACCAAACCAGCAATGTCATCTCCACAGTGCCGACAAAAGCTGATAACCACAGAAACGTGAGTGTGGGATTCTCGATCAGCATTAATGATGTTTTTAAGCTGCTCATAGATTAAAGACAGACCTTCCTTGTCCGTGAAAATCCCAACTATTGTCAATTCCGCAATGAAACGCAGATCAGTTCTTAACTTGGTAATGTTGGGAGTCTTCTCTTCTTTCCTTGCTTCAAAATGTTTTTTCCAGGCCTGAAGTAAAGAAGGAGCAAAATCAGCATAGCGCTGGTGAAAGAGGGAACACAAGTGCACAGCGCAGTTCACATCTGATATTTTCAGTTTGGCTTCCACAATAGAAGCTACTGCTTCTGCAATGTATTTGCTTAAATTCAAGCTATTAAAGTCATGGGACAAGGAGTCCCTTTGTTGCTCTGTAATGGTTTTGAGCTTCTTAACAAAAGCTGTGTTCTTCTTCAGGCTGGAATCCAGTCTGCTGAAGAAGTTCTCCTCAGGGCGGTTTTCTGGTGCATTCTGGTTTTTGCTGCGAAGCTCTTTCCTCGCCTGATGGCGCTCCCAAGCTTCCTGATGGAGCTGATGGGCTTCCTCTTTTTCTCTAAGAGAAATAAAAGTGAGTAATTTTCATTACAGAAACTGATTTCAGGTTAACAGTTCAAAGGAAAAAAAGGCTTAAGTTGGAAACTTTTCAGCAGTTCTAAACATAATTTCCCCTTTATAGTCTGTTTTTAAATTTTAAAAGTTAATCCCAGAAAGCTAAAGCACCGGCTAAATAAACTTTTTTTTTGCTTGTAACAAAGTGAAATTTATCAAGTATTTCTATGCAGAACATACTAATCCCAACAAACTTTAAGATATAACATAAAACTCCATTTACACCAGACAGATGAAGTTCTTACAGAAGAGAATAATAACTTTTCTACATGAAACCGAATTACACAATGAAGGGAAATCTTTTATTCCCAGACTACTGAAAATATTAAGTAGGTGAAATACATCTGCCCCAGATGGAATTTGGCTATGACATTGCCTGACTCTTAGAAAATGATGTATTTCAAACGTACGAACATGCAGAAATTGGCTTTTCTGGTCTATAGATGTTACCTTCAACACTGCAGTACCTTTTGATAACATACTAAGAAACAGCATCTTGGTAATAGGGTCCCTCAAAACTGGCCTAGAGAGATATCAAAGACCTGTATTTGAGACTAAAGTTAGCAGAGGTTAGAGGTGAAAACTCAGAACTATGTGGAAGTCATAAAGCATACTGAGCTACCTATGTAGAATTTGTAACGCTACATGCAACTTATTGTAAGTCAAACAATTCATCTCATATAATTCTGCCCACAACCCTGACAGCAGGACTCCAGCATTCAGAATGATTAAACCATTAAAAGACAACCTACTTGAGTTGAGCAGCTGCCTCTTGTTTCTTTTTCTCTTCCTCCTCTTGTTTCTTTTTCTCCTCTTCTTCAAGTTTCTTTTTCTCTTCTTCTTCTTTCTTCTTTTGCTCTTCTTCTGCCTTTACTCTATCCTCTTCCTTTTTCTTCCGCTCCTTGTCTTCCTTTTTTCTCTTATCCTCTTCCAGTTTTTTCTTTTTGTCATCAGGAACCTTTAGAGTCTCTCTCTTCATGCCAACCTTAACATCCTCTTTTGGCTTGTCCCTGGTGCTCACTGGTCGCCTTTCAGTAAATTCTTTTTCTTTATTATTTAAGGGAGATTCTTTTTCTTCCATATTTGGTGGCTTTTTGCGCTCAGCTGGCATTGTGTTACCCAGGCAAGCCTACAGAAACAAAACACAGGAAAAGAAGTACTTTTAACTTACTGTTGATACATTACTCTCTTCCACAGCCCACATATACTCACTTGGGTCTTAACTAAGATAACTCACAAATGTCTGACTTACAAGAACAAAATACAGGTTTCAGGTAAGTTTTCTTGAGCTGAAGAACGGACCTAAAATGTGTAAAAAACTAATAATTTTGCCAGTGTTACATTTTCAGCATGAATTGTGATGTAAAAACACCTGAAGTTTCTAAAACCAGGGGAATACAAGATCTGCAACACGAACAGAAATCCATCTGACAAAACAGTCAAGACTCACGAAAGCACATGCACCTGAATCTCACTGACCTTTCTACACATCTCCTAATGATCCCCCTTCCACTACCTCTACTTCAGATCACAGGATAACACACATTAGATGGAACCTCAAGTGGTTTAACCCCCTGCTGAAAGTAGGGCCAGCCATGAAGTCAGAGAAGATTGCTCCAAGCTTGAAAACTGTTCTGGTTTCAGATGAGTTAGAGTAAATTTTCTTCCTAGTAGCTGGTGCAGTGCTGTGCTTTGGTATTAGTCACAGAATAAACTGATCACACACCAACGCTTTAGTTGTTGGGAATCAGTCCTTACTCTAAGTCAAGGACTTTTCATTCTCTCATGCTCTGTCAGTGAGGAAGAATAGAAGAAGCTGTGAGGGAGCAGAGACAGGATACCTTACCCAAACTAGCCAAAAGGATATTCCACACCACAGAAAGTCATGCTCAGTACAGAAACTGGGTAGAGTTGGCTGGGACAGGCCAACCACTGCTTGGGAATGAGCTGGGCATGGGTCAGCAGGTAGTGAGCAATTGTATTGAGCATCACTTGCCTCCCTTGGGTTTCATTCCTATTTCCTTTATTATCTTCCATTATTGAATTGTTCTTATCTTAACCCACAGGGTTTACCCTTCCTCCACATCCCCCC
>JAOEHY010027282.1:0-11321 GCA_025447955.1 Psilopsiagon aurifrons
CAGTTTGAAACATTTGCAAATAGAGAACTGTAACATGATTATAGGTTTCAGATACAAAATTAAATTTCTAGGTAAAATGAGGAAAAACAAAAAATAAGCTGGAATTTCCTGCAGCATTTGTAAAAATGACTGGATAATATCTCCCACTGGCTGCCAAGATATTGTTATGCAAGAATTTCAGTCACATTTTTATATGTATGGCAACATGCACACTTTCTCACGTTTGGGCTTTAGAAGAAACAAATATCTTAGATATACATAAGTGAACCATCATCCAGCTACCTAAATCAGCAAGCTCCTAATGAAATATTTTTTCCTTACATTTTTTTAAACAGATGTTTTGCTGCTTATCTGTTCTCATGGTCTTCCAGCAGCAACACATTATGGTGAAAATGAAATAAAAAATAGTTGCTTGTGACAGAGCTACATCTTATTTGCATTATGTAGCCTTCAGAAGCATGTTTACCTGATGAAAACTTCATAGTTTAGTTTTCCAATTCTATGTATGCATTTTGTACTTCCCCACGTGAATAACTGTGAGCAAAAGGAACCCTGGCAGTCCTGGGGTAATGGTTAGGCTTGATGATGCTAAAAGTCTTTTCCAACCTAGTTGATTCCATGAGTCAATGACTGTGTAAGAAAATACAATTTTTGTATCCCCAGTGTACAAAGTAGCATCACACAACCAAAACTGTCCAGCTGATTGTCCTGGGTTCGGCAGTAGCAGTCATTTTTCTCCTTTAGTAGCTGGTGCAGGGCTGGTTTTGAGTTTTGGCCTGGGAACAGTGCTGATAACACCGATGTTTATAGTTACGGCTTAGAACGTTTGGTTTGACCAAGGACTTTCTGAGTCTCATGCTCTGCCAGGGAGGAGAGGAAGATGGGAGGAAGCAAAAACAGGACACCTGACCCAAACTGACCAAAGAGGTATTCCATACCACAGCACGTCATGCCCAGGATGGAAAAACTGGGGGCAGGAACCCAGAAGGGTTGAGTTCACAGCTCAGTCATCGGGTGGTGAGCAGTTGTATCCTCTTCCGTTGTATTTCCCTGGTCATTATTATTATTGGTGGCAGCAGTAGTGATTTGTGTTACACCTTAGTTACAGGACTGTTCTTATCTCAACCCATGGGAGTTATATTCTTTAGATTCTTCTTCCCATTCCCCAACCCTTGGGGGGGGGGGAGAAAGAGGGGGAGTGAGTGAGCAAACTGCGTGATGTATGACTTAAACCACAACACTGATATTTTCACTTTCATGAGAGTTTCATGCACTTTCACATAGGTGCAGCAACAGTACTGACTAGGTTTGGCCTACTCTTTCTCTTTTGACCTACCTTTTGGCCCTATTTTACAAATATGCAGGGTTGTGTTGGAGGAGAGCAATACAATGCTGTGAAGATACACAGCTGGCTCGGCAGACACCACTTGGGCTAGCAGAGGCAAAAGTGACACTTGACAGCTGCACACAGCGAAGCCTCACCATTCACATGGAGCAGCAAGGTCATTCCAGCGCTCGGCCTCATTTATTGACAGACACTTCCCAAACCTTACAGGGCATGATGCTGTGCCATGGACACATATCATGGGCTCTTTAACACCAGCTAAATCATTTGAGGAAAAAACTGACAATCATTTATTCAGCATAGTGTCACATCAAATTTCTTAAGAATCTGAATGATGCTACAAGGAAGGTAGGAAGCAGGTGCCTGTTCTTACACCTCTACTTCATACATTCACCGTGAAATTAAGTACATTAAGTTGATTTCTTGGCAGACAATTTACAGACAGCTTTCACAAGACAGGCCTGTGTCTGGCCAAGGCAAACCTTCTCTGGTATTTCCTTCTTACCACAGGGAAAATTTGGAAGGCTGGAGTGATTCTTAGTGTTAGCTCCCACCCACATCCAGCTCTTTCCTCCATTATCATGGAAAAATGTAAGTGCCTCACCACCCTCACAGTAAAGAATTTCTTCCTAATAGTTAAATCTCTCCCCTTTCAGTTCAAAGCCATGACCCTTTGTCCTATCCCTACATGCCCTCGTAAAAAGATGCTCTCCAGATTTCCTGTAGGCCCCTTTTCGGTACTGAAAGGCTGCTCTAAGGTCTCTCAGAAGCCTTCTCTTCTCCAGGCTGAACAAGTCCAACTCTCTCAGACTATCTTCACAGGAAAGGTGCTCCAGTCTCTGATCATCTTTGTGGCCCTCCTCCTCTATGCTGTAGAAAATTCTATTCATTACATCAAAAGTGATTTAGAAGCTCATACCAACATACTACAATGCTTTACAGGTTGCACTTTTCATGACAAATCTTGAAATATTTAGATGGTCTTGCAGGACACTGAACATATGCTCAGAGGTCCTGAGAACCATAGTTCCCAGCACCTCCAGTACTGCATAATAATGCTCAGGTGCTTTGCAGAATTAGACCTTTTGTAAGAGACTTGGTCTGGCTGCTTAACAAACAAGGAGTTCCATGGGATTCAAAACTTTGTAATGAAAACACACTGAGGATTCAATAGGGAAAGAGATGAATTTGGCATTTATGTCCAATGAAAAGATCTGGCATTAGTGTACCTAAAGTGCAAGAGAGAATCTTAATGAACTACAAACTGAGAGTGGATGATACATTGCCTGACACACTATACACAGGCCTGGTTTTCCACATGCAAATTAAAAGCAGGAGATTAAATAGAGGACTGCAATTTACTGGAATTTCAATATCTAAGTGCAAGGAACATAAGTGAGAAAATATACATGTATGATACAGAGAGAGAAGCCTTGAGGGCATTACGGTTGACTAACAAATACTGCGATTCAGAAAAAAAGACATCTGGAGATGAGAAGCCTAATAGGACAAGGGAAATGATGGTAATACTGTAAAAAAACCTGCAACACACACCTCAAACAGTATCCAAAAGATTCTGACTTAAGTCTGAAATATGATGCTACCTCAAAGAGAGCTATTAAGTCAGGGAAAGTGAAGCCACATGGCTGGGAATGAATATATGCTTCTAAGAAATTTATTGATAAAAAGCCATCCAGAACACTTTACAGAGCAAGAGGATTAAATTATTCAGAAAGACTGGACTTGCTAACCTCACAAAGGCTAACTGACAGCAACAGTGAGAGGCTGAGGGTGAGACATCTCTTGTATCTAAGGCAGTAAAAAAGCCACAAGGTAAATCCTGTGCAACCGAACACGAAACTTGAAATAGGCAATACTAGAGGAACTTTTTATTAATGGGAAATATTTTTTCACTGACCCAACATTTTCATGGGAGAAAAGAAACTAATTTTCATTTCATCTTATGTTTCATTTTTCTTGAAAACCTTACTGCTATTACAGAAGAACATGAAATTTCCAAAGAGTATGTGTTATATGCAAATTTTACAAGCTAACATGCCTCAAGCAGGCCACAGGGGTGAGCACTTCTCTCTACAGCATTACTTAGTCATGATCTCATGGCATATTTCAGAGGACAAGGCTAGCCTTTAGTGAACTGCATCTTTAGAGGTGAAGCATTTTTAGAAGCTTTGCTACTGGGAGAGTGAAAAGAAAAACTGTTGGAGATACAAGACTGTACAATAAATCACAGCCCAAAAGCAGCCCAGAAAGGCAGACTGGAACAAATGTAAACAGTTGAAATAAAATTAACCAGTTAGGAAGATGTATTTTGACCTTTCGCTACTCCTTCCTTTGTTTTCCTTGTTCGCTCCCTAATTCTGCATCTTTAATCTGTTTCCATTTCCCAGTTTCACTTATCTTGTTGGGTTTTGTTTAATTATCCTTATCTTCTTTCTTGTTTTGCACGTTTTGTGATCTTGTTACCTATGTCTTTCTAGTACCACTTCTCTATTCCTACCTATCTAACTCATTAGCCATCTTTCTATAGACCCTGTGATCTGTTATTGAACTTCTCCCCATGGGTAAGTGGGGGTTTTGTTTATGAACAGGATATTACGAACTTGCTCTGGTTTTGTTGTTGTTTTTTTTTTTTTTTTTACTTACCAGTACAGTTCAAAGGTGGTCACTAAGTATTTCCAGTTTACAAATCTGCAAACAGAAGCACAAGGAGACCCGGTTTCACAAAGCTCCGGGTAGCAACTAAAACTAATACCCTCTACGTAAAATTTATATGGTTTTAAGTATTAATTCTGCCATTTTACCCTCATTCTCTGTTTCAAATTCCTCCATCTCATCAGTTGCTCTCATTTTACCCTCCACATTTTCTTTCTCCTTGAAGACTTTTTCCCCTTTCAGCTACTAGAAATACTCCAGTACCCATGTACATGCATACAAGTATATATATAAATGCATTTATATGTGATATTGCTATATTCCCACAAGCAGCTTAACCACTGGAGAACTGCGGTAGAAAGAAGATATGCAGCAAGATATCAGTCCCATGGATTAATGATGGCTGGGACACTGGAAATCACCAGATGTAAATATCTGGAGACTTGAAATCTATGTTTGTTCATTATTTTGGACTTGAACATTCAGCAATACCATGACACAACTAATAAATAACTGTTCTATGTTTACACTTATTTTTATGAATCCATTTGGTCCTGAGATATGTTTTTTTCATAGTTGCCATTTAACTAATAATTTTAATCTTATGTTCCACTGCATTGGGTTTTTAATTGAAATTAAAATGTACTACATCTAATGCCTTCTCTTTAATTTCTCATTAGTAGTTACACTGGAAAAAGCTGTGAGACTTGTTTCATTTGACCTAATTTTAATGGGTTTTCTTTCTATTATTAGAAATTCTTTGCCTGAAATATTTGGTCTCTGCTTTCTATCACAATTTACAACTTCCTTTTGTACACCTGCTGAATTCTAGATGATCTCACAAAGAAATCATGTCACTCAGGGCCTCATTGCACATGTCAGTAACAGGCCATACAGTGACACATATCTTCAAAGGCTGGGATAAGGGAAGTCTGTTAAATATTAATGATTATTCATTCAAATGGGAATAGCTTAAAGACAATAGCATGATCACATTGTAACTGAGACTAGATCTGTCCAACTTTGATCCAAGTGATTGAAATCTGCAAGGTTTAAAATCCCTCTCAAAAGCAGCCAGGCATCTGAATGTGGACTTGGAAAAGCAGAGTCCCTGAGATCTGAAGAACTTCTACAGAAGGTAAAAATGTGCAAGCAAGAATAAATGGTGCACTCTTACATTTCTAGAGTACCTTTAAGACCAGCCAGAAAAAGAAAACAAAGCAGAAAAAAAGCCATGACAAGGGGCAATGGTTTTGAACTGAAAATGATTAAGATAATACATTAGGAAGACACTCTTCACAATGGGGGTGGTGAGACACTGGAACAGATTGTCCAGATTGGTGTTCAAGGCCAGACTGGACTGGGCTTTGAGTAACCTATCTAGTGGAAGATGTCCCTTTGTGATGCAGGCTGAACCAGATGATCTTTGAAGGTCCAAGCATGTCAGTCATTCTCTAGAAGCTGCATTCCAGGACAGTTTTCAAATCTTCACAAGAAAAACTATCTACAAACATACTTTTAAATACATACATGTGCTCTGCTAAATAATTATTAAACACCTATTAAAGATAAACAGAGGTCTACATGCTTTTTCTAAACTAGATCCCAAGTATGGTTAATTGCATGTATTTTCTTATACATACCTTTTTAATGGATAGTTTTGATTTTTCTTGCATATGCAAGTTTAAAGGGCTGGTTATATTATAAATTATCATATTCACCTGCACTTATTTTCCTTTTGCTACTTCATGAATAGCTTATGCCTTTCCATGTTGGAAAATTTAACCTTAAACTCTTGAGAATTTCCTGCTATAACAGGGATAAATGGCATTTTAAAATATCTTGGTTAATCAAGTCAACCTATTTTAAGATGATGTATGGCTTCAGATAATTCTTCTTTGAACAGACATAGTTAATTCAAGAAGGAAAAATTTAGCAGTCATTTTCACTTCATTAGTTGTAGCTTGAATCTTTAGATCATTAGTGTACGTAATGCTTGCTTTTCAATGTTCGGGCAATTAAGTCATTGCCTGCGGACTACAGCTGCATGTGTGTCAAAACACTGCACTAAAATATCTAAGATTTCACAGCAAAAACCTAATATATCAGACAAAGCCCACCTAGAAACAAATATGCTATTGCCAACTTCTTAAAGAGCATTTCTAATCGTGTTTCCATTTTAAAATGCAAACGTTTATGGCTTCACAGGGAATCTCCTATGTACCTGAGCAATTTTGTCACATAGGAAATCCCATCGCAAACTGACATGATAACTTGGTTTTTGTTGTGACTGACTGACTTCACCTGACACTAATATAATCAACAATTTCTTTTCTAAAAGGAGTTTTCCACTACCACTTCAGAAGATCCTAGACCGTAAGAAACGTGTTATAATGGAAGCACCCTACTGTCAAATGCATTGTTTTGAAGCCTTGTGTTGCAAAATTACCTGTGTGTGCTCAGAATTTCAAGGACCAATAAAAAGCCAAGTCATAAACAGATACTATTGATAAAAACACACAGTTATCTGAAAGCTACCTTCAATAATTCAGATTAAGAATTACTGCACTGTGACTGAATAGCAAAAGCTCTGGAAAAAAGTTTTCATGTTGACCCTTTATTTCACATCTATTCTATAGTTGCATATACAATTAGAAATGAAAGGATTTTAACAGCACAAAGTATCGTAATGTTTAATATTTATTTCAGTTTTTCAGGGATAAGTAATTGAAAACCTGTTGTTTCAAGGTCACATTGTATGGGGCTTTGAGCAACACAATCTAGTGGAAGGTGTCCCTGCCTATGGGAGGGGGTTTGGAAACAGATGATCTTTAAGATGCCTTTCAAGTCAAACCGTTCTATGATTCTATGATCTTGAACATTCCATATTCCCTGTTGTTGGAGACAATACCCAGGAATCAAGAACACAAATTTCTTGACAGTGTAAGTTTTAATGAAGAATGTTTTATTACAATGAAGGCAGTGAACTTTCATATATTCATTTCTATTAAAGGAAAATGCAAATAAACATTAAAATATAAACAAATATGATCCTTTGTCTGGGGTATTTCTCTACACCAGTGAATCATACTGGAGCATACCAAATGCTGCAGAGCACTCCACTGCTGAATACACAGCTAAATCCCAGTCAGAAAATGCTTAAATATAGTCTCATTTCTGTTCAGGGGTATGGATGAATTACAACAACAATCACTTTGTGACCACCTGTTTTGTCAGGTTTCTAATGTTCTTGGTCCTCTGTATTATTTTTAACATAAATGAGGCTTTGAAACATAACATATCATACCTTTTAGGCTGCTGTAGACACTTTGGTGATATGCAGAGCCTTCAGAGCTGGGCAGGGGGAATTCCCTTACTTGAGGTTATAAGACAAAGTTCTCTGAGGAATCCTGTGGAAGGGCAGAAAAGCATTCCCCTTTCTACTGAAATCTGGACAGGTCTATGCTCATATAGGCACAAGCCAGCCCAGTAAAGCACTTGCTTCAGCCATTTGTGACCTGACTTTTACATAAGCAGGATACCTGGAAAGCACAAGACCCACAACATCCCTGCACCAGCTGCCCTCCTAGGGCTCTTCCACATCCTTCTCTCTAGTGCTCACACAAGCATTTGTGAATCTGTGTTGCGATCAAAGAGCGAACCTTTGTTAAATTGGGCCTGGCCAAATACAAAAAAAAAAATAATAAATAAAATCAGAGTCTTCACATAGAAAAGAGACATGAGCTGAAGGCAGGCTCTGATGCCCTGACAAGTTTCCAGAACTACTTAATTATAGAGCAGTCATAACAGATTCAATAGTATCTCATTAATGCAGTATCAAATCTGTGTAAGGGTCTACTTATTAGAAAGAAAAAGTTAATCTTGAGTTATTTCCCCATCCAAACACACTAGGACTTTGTAGGTAGCCACCAGAGGTAAGATAACAAGCTCCCTTGCTATTTGAAGACTCTTTTAAGATGCTGAACTTGAGAGTCACTCTTTCTGTTAAAAAACCACCAACAAATACCCCAAACAAACAAAAACCAAACAAACCCTCACAGTCTGACTCAAAATTTTCATCCTACCACCCAAGCCACAACTTCAGAGGATTCTGCACATTTAAAGAAATTTTATAATTTAATATCTGTTCCATATACACATATATGTACATTTGACAGATTGTTATCTGTCACTGTGGGCCCACTAGCATTCAAATGTAGTGCTCTGCTCCACAGAATGCTTTTCAGCAAACTGGATCATAAACCTACCGTAAGCCTACACTCTTGAGATCTAACTTTGGCGAGGCAAAAGACTGCTGATACTCAAACGAACCTGTCTAACTTAATTGCCATCATCAACAACCATGACTGTAGGTGCTGGATAGGAACTAGGTTTACAGCTCTTCTCCACCTGCTTCAAACAGGTATCTTCTTCAGCTACATTAGACTTCTCTGCAATCACAGTCCTCTACAGCTTCCAACAAAAAAATCTGGACATAATTTTGAATAGATACTAACCTTCTATCTTCCCTATCTGTTTCTTTGTTGTATTCTCCATAATTATTAAGCCTTTTCCAGAATTTCTGATTTGCAAGACAAATATGAAAACTCTTTTCCCCTTTCTAGTTTCATACTTGACAGCCTACTCATACCTATAAAGTCACCTAAGGCTGAGCATGTTTTTTAAAAGGCTACAGTGATTAAATTAGTGGAAAGAAATGAAAAAGACTGTATTACTCAAAGTGACAGAATTTCTTACTAAATCCTTTACCCTGTTGACATAAAATGAGCACTGTTGCAAGAGGCTAGCTTAAAAATCTAACAAGAATTATTTGAGCTCTGTAATGCCTATGTAACATACGTAGCATTTATACATTAGAGGTGACAGAGACCATACACAGAGAGTGGAGACTCAATTAAAATTAAGTTATAAAACCATGAATGGAAGGTTAAATTTTACTTTCTCAGACCACACCAGCATCTTTCACTGCAATGGCATTGCAGAACTATGGACTGGCCCAGAACGGTTTAATGTGTCCAGAAAAAAAAACTTTTACATTTCTTTGGAACTAGAAGTTACTCTTTTCTTTCATTTTAAATGCAGAAAGAATTCTTAGGTAATCTAGCTTGACAAACTGATTAATAAAGGCCATTGAATGATCCTCTGGCTGCTATCTTCAATACCATAAGTCACAGAATCCAGCCCTGAAATTGTTTCTAAATATACCCAAGGGACAGAGTCTAAAATTAGTCCAATCATCCAGCCAGTAAGACATTCTCCACCAGGACTCAGAGTGATAAATTTCAGCCTTTCCAAAACTATATGTACCAAAAAACCAATCATAGAACAATATAAATAAAGTATGATCAAAGGCTACACATCATTGCAACAGCTGGCATGGTGGCTGTTAGGGTTGCTGGAGACCTTCGGGTTAACTGCCATCTTTGGTTACTACAGAACATTCACCTCTGATGTTTTCTCTTCTCCAGAGGGAAAAACAAGAGATCCCTGAACATCTTGCCTCCAGCAAAGGCAGGGAGCAATTGGGTGACCAGATGATCAAAGCTGGTTGCGCCTGGAGGAAAGGAAGAAATGGCATGTAAAAAGGGAGAAGAAAAAAAATCAGGACCAAAGTCACTAGAGGGATTTAGGAATGCTAAGAAAACATGAAGGGCATGCTGGACAGATCAAAAAAAAGTCTTCAAAGCCTGGCTAGGGCATCAAACTTTCCAGCTGCTTATCTGTATGAGACACCCACAATTCTGAGGTTTGCTCCCAAGGGCACTAAACTTTAAAAAGATTATTACCGGACAAGCAGTTCAAGCACAAATCTGGGTCTTTTTGCATTGGCAAATGACCAGCCTAAAAAAGCAGGCTTAAGTGAGGTATCCTATGCAGAGGCATAAGAAAGGCAGAGCACAGATTTGGATGAAAGAAGCCCTGCTGCTTTTACCAAATGTGCAAACTGGAGCTGGATTTCCCCACGCACATACACACAAAGCTGAGAGAGATTCAAATGCAAGCAAAGCATTCAATAGTCCAGTTTGGCATCAGCAGTCTAAAGTAAACTGAACAGTCAGTCTTATTTCTTCTGAATGTTACAGGTGCACAACGGAAACTGAAAGGAATTGCACTACACTACGACACTTGTATTAAAGGCAGGCAGATTGACACAGGGAAAATTTCAGTCTCTTCCATACCAGTAAATTCAGAACTGGAACTCATGTAAATATTATTGCTGATGCCACCTACTGTAAATAATAAAATCCAGAACTACGTAGGACACCTCACAGCTGCTGAAATTACCCATCATTATCAACTGACTAGTAAGTGTACCCTGGAACATAGGCTGGCAACCTCTTCATGTTGTCCAAACAACTTTCTGTGCTTAGTCATGTTAAAAACACAAGGAACCAAATCACCAAAACGATTCATTAAACCAAATCAAAAGCAATATAAAATCATTTGTGACCCCAAAGGAGAAGAATCCATATGAAGGCCTAGTTTTGAAAATCCAGTATATTCTCAGGAACGTAGACTTAAATGCAGGGAAGAGGACAAGTGATTCAAGTTAGCTAAAAAGAATTCAACTCATCAGAACATTTTTGAGAAAACAGCCTTGACTTACTCTTATTGCTAAGTAAAATAATGTTAAACATCAAACTGTAGTCTCTAACAATGAAACCTTTTATGATTTCAAGTAACAAGCTGAAAACCCCAAACCCTGCAGGCATCACCCTCAAAACTGGTATCACAATTCTGTCCAGTCCCACTAAGATGGGAATTGCTGGAGATCTTGCAGTTTTCACATTCAACAGATTCCATGAGGCCCCCTGAGACTCTCCATGCTCTTTCCAAAGAATTCAGCAAACAGCTCACAACAATTACATGAAGGAACAAATGCAGGTAAGAAAAAAAGCAACTATGGTCATGAAAAAGTAAGAGAAAAGAAAGATCCATGTTTTGTGACAACCAAAAAGATTTATCTTTGTTGGCCTTTGTCAATATGTTGCAAGAGGCGGAGCTCCCTCTTGCAGCTGATGACAGCTTCATTTAAATGAACAACACTGTGCCAAAAAGAAACTTATTTTATAATCCAGAAGCACAGAACTCAGTAGATTTCAACATTCAATGGTAAGAAATAGAAAGACAAACTAACGGTAGAGTTAAGAGTGTGAATTAGTAGTTTATGTGCTGAAATGATTCAACTGGCTGAATTCATCTGCCATGGGTTCAGCAGTAGCACTCATTTTTCTCCTTCTTAGTAGTTGGTGCAGCACTGTGTTTTTGACTTGTGGCCTGA
>JAOEHY010027283.1:13419-31405 GCA_025447955.1 Psilopsiagon aurifrons
CAAAAAAAAAAAAAAAAAAAAAAAAAAAGAAAAACAAAGAAAAGTGATTTGTCTCTGCCAAATGATATTTTTTTAGGGACTGAAAGCTTTTTTATAAGACAAATATTTACCAAAATGGCATTGGCCTTTTTACTGAACTTGCATTACATTACCAGAAGATCAACTCTTCCTAAATCAAGCTCTGGGTTTCTTAGGGCTAATCCTAAGCAAAACTATTCCATAGAAAGTCCTTGCCAATATTTTATGTGATATTTGTCCTATTTTTAAACATGAAATTTTGTCTAGCTGCAGAGGCCACGACGATCTCATGGGATATTCTTTAAAGATGAGATGCAGCACAAGGAATATTTTTATATTAGTTTAGTCAGAAGGTCAATATTAACTCAAGGAACTATATGGCAAAGAATTCCAGCTTATGGACAAATTATAATTGCACTAAACTCCAGAAATAGAGTTTATAATTAAAGAGAAGATCTAGGAGAGCTTATGATCTACATAAATTTTAATACTGTTTCTTTATGCCTTTTTCACACAAATAAAAGTTGGTACGGAGGAGAAGAAAGCTGGATGCACAATATATTATGTTAACTTTCCCATAATCCTTGTGCTTAGGATGGTCAGAAATAGGCCTTCTTAATCTTAATCAAGTTGATCTGCTGATTTGAAAAGAATGCAACCAAAATCTGCAGTAAGCACCATTCATTTTTTTTTATTTTTATTTTTTTTTCATTTCTAGTTTTGAAATTTTGTCTGACCCTTGAACATATTTTTGTAAAAACTAAATTAGGCTGGCTGAGGTAGCATGAAACAAAAACACAGCTTACTCTTTCTTCTCTAGTTGAATCGGAGCATTCTTCAAGGGATAAAGATATTGATCTAAATAAACAACTAAAGTTCAGAAGCTTCTGGGGCCTCATTCACATTTCTTCTCCATCCCACAGCTGTTCCTGTCACTAAATGATTCTACATGGCAATCTGCATTAAATTACTTTGTCTCTGCAACACCCAAGAAGGAAACTCAGCAGAAAGCTCTCTAGGTTCTGAGCCACCAATCCCAGAATCCTTCTGTATGGAAAAAAATGTTGGCATATTCTGAGCATAAGAAGTAGGAAGATCTTTTGTAGCCCATCATGGCAGTAATTTTTGCCAAACAGGAAGACAGCCTGCACAATGGAAGTCCTCCAGAAGCAGAATTGATGGAGCCATTGATGTGATCCTTTGGTGCAGCCTTTCCCCTCATTAGTTTCAGGAATTCTCTAATAAGAGGGGACTTAAGGACTAGATGTGAATACTAGATAGTAAACTATTTTTTTTCTATAGTTAACATACACAGCAATTCATCCTGTTTTGCAAAAACACTTTCAGAATGTAGTTTAAATATAATGACCTGAAATTGCTCTAAAGCTCATTCCAAATGAAGCAGTTTCTCAATGTAATGGAAGTGCAAGCATTAGGACAGTTCAAGAAAGCTTCCTTTTTGCAAAAGTGTAGAAAGCAAAATGTGCTTAACTTGGGTAACTGGACGCTAAAGACTTTTGGGAAAGACTGGCACAATCATATTTATAAGTGTTCATTTTTAGCAGAGAGTACAGTAGCAATAAATCTGACAAGGGATATTCATTGTGCAGTTTTCTGAGGTGCTGCCGATCATTTGGACCTGCTCTCACTTTGTAAGTAAAACTAGACTGCTCTTTTTACTTTGAAGCTTAGGTTTTCTACTACAGGTAAAATGTGTTCATTCAGAAATCCAGACCTTCTAATGCTCTCAGAGCTGAAATTGTACAAAAATACCACACTAAAACCCCACAAACAAAGGCAGCATGTGCAGCTAAAGCTTTCCTCTGCCCTCCCTCAAAACAAATAAAAATAAAATAAATAAAAATAGAAATAATAAAAAAAAAAGTACCGAAAAGAAAATATAATGGCAAAAAACTGGCCAGGGCAAACACGCAAGTGGCTGTGCCCCAGTGCTCATGTGTTGGCTGCTCTCATTGTCTGGCTTTCAGCTGAGCCCACATTTCCTACCTGTCACCACCAGGGGTGTCCAGGACGCTACGCGAGCGAGAGTGAGGCTTCAGCCACCGAGCGGTGCGGGGAGCTCGGCAGTTCAGCCCTGTGTGGTTCTGTGAAACTGAAGGAGGGATTCTCGCTGCTGCTCTTCGTAGATTGCTGTTGTTACAGGGAAAAGCAGATTTGGAGGTGTGTGCGTATGTGTGAGGAGATGCGGCGTGCATTTGATTGAGGTGTCTGGCCCTTGTGAAGAGCTGTGAGAAGAGGCAGAGAGAGGCAGCGAGAGGCAGGAGCAGGACTGAAGTACAGAGCAGCTGTTTGCTGGTACTCTGGTTCTGGGTACCTCCGTGAATGTGAACATGGATTCTGCCCCTGAAATCTTCTTGAAGCTGCTGTTTCTTCTGTCTGTTCATAATTGGCACCTGGCAATGGCAGGGAATACATGTAAGTATTGCATGCAATTTAAAACTCAAACCACAGTGTTTTGAAAACTTTGGGATATTTTATTTTCATTTATAATATTTTTGAGAAAAATGCTTACTGCTGTCAAATTATGACAGCAAGCTGCTAGGATGAAAATGTTCTAAAATCCTTCTACAGATTTTTGTTGTGAGTCTCTGCACAGAATATTGTTTATAAAGCTTACATACAGTCTGTGTGTATCTGGAAGCATTTTGCTAAAGGATGCATGTTCAGCCCCATTTTAGTTTTTGTTTTCTGTTTGTAAATGCAGCTTTTTCAAGGAATTTTAGGGTTGAAATGAAAATTACTGCCAGATTTCTATTTTGTACTGTTTCAACTTGGTTTTTAGCAATTTGTAATTTTGAAAGCTTGCAATCTCCTGAATTAAGCTGGCACACAAATAACTAATGGACATAACTGTGCAGTTCAAGAGGAGTACAAATATAAGACGGAAAAACATTGGTAGCCAGACTTTATAGTCTCTGCATTGCTTGCTTAGGGAATATTGTTCATGCATGACTAAAGAAGAGAACACTGTCAGTTCCAGCAGAAAGTTTTTTTTTTTTTAAATGAGTTAGCCAGTAGTGTGGTCTTGCAAAATAAAGGTAGTGATTACAGTTTTAAAGACAGCCTGCTTTCTAGGAGGCAAATGTGATATATACCTGATAATTTCTGTTTTCAGTGTTGAATTAATTACATTAAGAACAAAAGGAAAAACTTACAAAAAAGGAATTAATGGGTTTTGTCATTCAGTCGTAGTTCTTGAGCTATTCTTGACCAATTTGATTCAGCTTCAGCAAGCTGAAGGATTTAATTTTGCATACATGTGATCAAACAGTAGCCTAAATGCCAGATGCTCTTAATCTCAACTGAGCATATTTTCCTGCTTTGCTATTCAGGCACTGGGTGTGCATCACAGGAATGGTGAGGGCATCACAGGAATGGGGAGGGCAGGAGCAATGCGTCTTTGGGAAGAAAGTGCATGCCAAAGCAAGAAAGAATGTTCAGGAATAACCTTACAATCCAGTGCCAGGGGACAGCTCCCTGGAAACGTTGGGGCAGTGGCAGAGAAGTTTGAAATGCTCAAAGGATCTACAGCCACCAGGGTTTACATATGGATGGTTTGTAAACTAAACATGCTCCCATGAGCCAGACATTCACACTGCAGCACCAAAATGATCTTGTGCTGTCATTCAGTAATGATATCTCATTTGATACTCAAGTGCATATTGTAGCCCTGAACATGAATACTAAGTTCCTCTTGTTAAAATCACCCTACTGCAATTCAGCCACAGCTTTAATTCTCTTCATCATTCTGCATTGTACAGTTTATGAATACATGCATTTTCACAAGACCATGATAATTGAATCGCACATTAATAGCATTTGGCACTAGACACAAAACTAAATCAGTTGCTTAACAGGGAGGCGTATTAAAAGCCGTTGCAAAATCGACATGCATTACACAGTTACGCAGTGAAGCACTAGAGGTCACTCTTACAATTCAGGAAACAAGGTTGAGGAAAAGGCTCGAGCTTCTTCCCAATGCGTAATTATGAAGCATAAAACAAATCAGGTATGAAATTCATTTACTACTGGCTTTCCAAAGTACTTCTCAAAACCAAGCCAGACTTACAGTACAAAAATTAGGGACTTGAATGAAGCAATTTTCCACATATATTTTGGTATTTATAAATGTGTAGTATCTTTATTTATGAATAATTCCTAAATCCTGTGTCAGATCACTCATCTGAACTGAAAAAGTAGGAACTGTCCCATGCTATAGACAAGGAAAGTAAATGAAATTATTCAAATTAAGGAGTGAATGCTAACATGTGGTGGGAATTTGGCCAATCTAATGCGTGTTATTCCTTTTCAGAATCTAATCTGGAAAAAAAGAATCCCTTTATATATTATTTTTGGGAGTGAGCATTTCAGAGGGAGATTTAGTTTGATTTAAAAGTGACAGTTTCCACCTCAGTTAGCAAAGGATTAATTGGTAAGTGTGATAGGTTTCATAAAATGACCTTCGGGGAAAAGTTTTTTCACAATTGCTGGTTGCAGTAGGTACAAGCAGCAGCCATGATCTATTCCCTTGACCTTGCTTTACTCCTTTTTTCTTGAGAAGTTGAGCAGGAAATGAAATTTGTTTCAGTAGTTGATTCTACTTTGGTCATTAATGTATTCAGGCAGGTTTACAAAACCAGGTGAAGTTCAGTATTCTTGTCTGAATTTTGATAGCTAGATTGCCCAGTAGGCTGCCAATCATTAAAAAAATAAATAAAAAAATATAGGACTTTTCAATAGTCTTCCTCTGAATTAATTTATTTTTCTTATTTTAACTTTGTGGTTATTTCTTTACTATGGTATTTTGAATACTTAACTTTTGCCTCGTCTTCTTTCAGACCCACTGCCATTAAGATCAAAATAAAAGCCTTTAAACTTTACCTTGAAGTGTCAATGTTGATGTTACTATGTGAGTTTTATAAAGAAACGTATTAGATCAAAATTAGATCTGTTCAGAATTATGTCTGTCTTGAAAGAATCAAAATATTCCTCTTTTGAGAAAAATGATATTTAGGTTCTAAGTTTATCTGAAAGTGACAGACTCGACTAACTAGAATATAAATGTTAATTTCTGTCATTTTATTTTTGGTTTGTTTGCTTGTTTTCTGCTGAAAAATAACACTAACATTTCCAAGAAAGAGCGGTAATAATTCCTGCTGGAAACTCAAACATTTTTAAAGTTCTGTAGCTTTGTGCTTTCCCACGCTTCCTTCCACGCTCCCAAAGAATTGCACTACCAAAGCAGTTGAAAGAAGTTTGAAGTTCATAGCCCCAAATAAGGAACTGTATAAGGTCAAGTGTGAGTTTTCAATGAAGGATTAGAGTAAGTATTCCTGTAAGATTTTTTCCACTGGTTCAAGGAAACATTTCTGGTTTACTGTGGACTTTCTCTACAGCTGTAAATTAGCAAGTTACTAAAACAGCCCTTGGAACCTTACCAGAAATTTGTACTCTAATAGGTGCAGTATTTTTATTTTATTTTTAACTCTGTAAAACTGAAGTGTTGCATGAAACATAATTAAATCCTCTACAGACATCAAGTCAACTGTGACTAAAAATGATTAAGGTTAATTTTGATAGTGAATGGAAATAGAAAGTACACATTAGGGACTTCCTGTGTAAGTTCTCACCTCTTTATACCTGCTTTTCTTTGTTAAAATTTTCTAGTTTTACAGAAGATTTTATCAATTCAGATTTTCATATTTTTTCTGCAATAATGATAATTTTTATAAATGAATAAAGTTTTGGTTTTGTTATTACTTTTATTATAATTTTTAAATATCATTTTTTTTTTGGGTTTTTTTTTTTTTTTTTTTGCTAATACTACAATAGAAAACCTACTCTAAAGCTGACAGCGAATGGTGGTTAATGATACTGAAGTTTTAACATGGAGGACTGAGAGATCACATACCTTGATTATGTTATCAGGTGCAAGTCATTGTACAAGTAATATCCAGAGGGAAGAGATTACTTGCTACAGGCAACATAGTGGATCTTAATCTAAAACATAATTTCGTTCCAGTGTTAATCATTGGTACCAAACAGCTCCATAGACTGTTTGACAACTTTATGGAATCAGATTAAAAAATACGCTAAAATATTATTTACCACAAACAATTTAAATTAAAATGTAATTCTTTTACCATTAGTTTGTGTTTGATATGAAGTGTAGGAGAGGAGAAAGAAGAAACTTCCTTAATTGTCTTTTAGTCTCATTAATATTTATCTTATTTTCATTATTATCAATCTCTGCTCTGTGATAGCAGTGGATATCACTTCAGAGATCAGCCATGTCTGGGCAGTTATTTACATGAATAAAACATTACAGACATCTCTTGTATATTTTGCAGGGTTTTAGTACAGTAACAGCAAAAGGTTGTACCAAGATCAAATTTAAACCAATACTTATAGAAAAAACTGTCAAAATATATTTCCAACTTTCAAGGTTGAGAATTCACAGAAAGGTCTTGGGTTGATTACACTGAGTATAATCAGAAATTTGCATGCCAGAGCTCTAGGCTTCCAAATTCCCATGTGCATTTTTTCCCTGGGCTCAGTTAGCGGGATGAATGGAGAAAATTTGGTTGTGATTGATGTGTAGTGACAGACAAGTAATGACATTCTTGAAGTATGTTAGAATAAATCATAAAACAAAAATGCAATAGGTTATATATGAAGTATATTGCCAGTGCTAGTAATAGCATTTGCATTATATGTTAGGATACATTGTGTTTTAGTTGTATGTGTATATAAAGTACAGTGCTCAACTTTAGTTTTTTTATCTTCTGCATTGCAGTATAAAGCAACAGTTTGTCATATATTAATATATCTCATGTGATAATATATTTACCAGTATTCTGTCTACTGCTTCATCTTAAGAGCTTCTAAAAGTTTAGCTGAGAAAAATAGGTCAAATCTCTCTGCCATCCGTTCTTACCCCTACTACCTCCCACCCCAAATAAGCAAATCAAAGAACACTTGAGTGCTTGAAAAGCATTACATGTTTCAAATATTTATTTTCACCACCACCCCCCCCCCAGCCCTTCAGTTTGCTGCTACTTGCAAGTGAGTTATTGTGCAACATTGCATAGGATTACAGTTCTGTTTTTTGTGAAAGTTAGAACTGCTTCTCAGTACTTTTACATGTTTATTCATTGCTAGTTGCTCTCAACTAAGAAGGTGTCAACAGAGGTGGGGGCAGTGAGATCTATCGCTAATTCAAAGGACTCTCCTTCGTAGAGCACATCAGGCAATTTGTTAGGCAAGATATATACCAAATACTAAAATTACAATGCCTGTTGGTGACTCTAGAAGTACACATTAAATTTATTTAAGCGGTTTCTGAAGTGAAAAGTTTAAATTTTCTTTTCCCTCTCAGTTTCCAGTTTTTTTAAGAAGAGGGGAAGGAAAACTAAAACGAACAGTGATAGTGGTGGTAGCACAAATTTCTGTATAATTGCTTGGTTTATGCAGTAGTAAGTAGGACTAATATTAAATAGTTTGGGTATATTGGTCTGATAGTTCTTGAATATAAAATACTTTCTGTAACTTACAACTTCTAACTGGTAGTCAGGGTCTGTGATTGAGTTCTACATTAAAAGTTAAGAGATTAAGTGTATCTCAGCATACAAATGTGCATTACATAAATGGCATTATGAAAAAAGCTGTCTCTCAAAACTTGAAAATAACATAAAATGTGTATAAGACAGTATGTTGTCATGACAAAAGTGGGTTTGTTTTACTTTTTTTATAAAAAAATGGTTCAACTTTAAGGTTTAACCAAATGTGGTTAACTGAAATTTTGACTCTTCAGTGTTTTATATTTAAATATTCAATAGTGCTTATTTATCTGCTGAGAGTTTGAGTTTTATGTATGTGCAAGTATAACATTGCAGACCGATGTTTTTCTAAGGAATGCTCTGTAGGTCGTCTTCTATCAGATGAAGACTATGCCAGTAACCTGGAGTTAAATCTGTGAAATGCGGAGAATGGTTGGTGTCCAATATTTTGCTTTTCAGGAGACAGTTTTCAGTGTTTGTTACAAATTTCTATGCTATTTTTTAGTAAGCAAAATGTGAGGTAAAAATGATGCTGTTTATATTATAGTTAATGAGTATTTTCAGTGCAGTAATTTGAAAAGTAAATGAAACCCAGGAAACTTCTGATGTCTAAAGTACAGTATAATTATTAACTACAGAATTATTATTGAAATGCCATATTCACTTAATAGACTAGTGAAGAAAACTACCACTAGGGTTTTAAATCTTGAAAGATAGAGAAAAAATGTGGTTAGGCAGTCTATCCAGCTGGGTATCTGGTCTAATTACATTTTTATTAAGTAGATCTTGCTATTTGGTTGTGCTCAAGAATAAGCTGTTGCTTGTTCCTTGCTAACAGCAAGGGTGTCTGTTTGTTACTATAGCAATCTTTTAGCAATTAAAATATTTACATACGTGGTCTTGAGGGAAAAATAGATCAGCAAAGACATGCTGGAATTTTTAATTTGTGTTTATTACTTAATATCACTCTTTATTCAGCTGATAGCTGAAGAAGATCTTGCTCTTTTCAAGGGCTTTATCTGTCCACTTTTAAATCTAAATAGAAAGAGCTTTTCAAAAACCTATGTTGTTCCTAAAAATATAATTTTATAAAGATTTTTTTTCCCAGCTCTATCTGGTTGACCTGATCAGTTATTGTGAAAATGCACCTTTAAACAAAATTCTAAGCAATACAATAAGTCTTAAAACGTATTTGATTAAACGAGGTGTAAAAATTTGCTATTATTCAGATGCCATGTCACCTATTAAACAGCCTCACTAGGAGAGCAAACTAAGTTATTATTAGAGAAGCAGGGATCTTGAACAAAATAGCAAGAGTAAGACCTTCAAAGGGTAACATGCACTATAAATACAATGCTGTTGACAGGCTGTTACATACAGGGAGCCTGAATAACTTTGGTTAATTCATCTGCAGAATTGCGTTGTTCCCTCAGTTACATTTGACCGGGTATGCTCAACATGAGCATTCTGCAACTATCTGAAAGTTTTGCAGGAAGGAGAGGGGATATTATGAATGTGTAGAGGTCTTGTGATGTCTACTGCCATGTAATATTAAGAATAGGATACTGATTTGAATCTGGAAGATGTTCACAATTAGAAATAACTATAGAGGAGCTGAATTTTCACTGCTTCAGATATTATCAAATGTGCCTTACTGTTGAGGTATATGATGGATTTTCCTGCAGAAACAGGAAAATTGGGATTTACCTGTCTAAAATTAAAAATCCAAGAGTTGGATATTCTCTTCTGAGCTAGCTAAGTCCCTTTTTAGTTATATGAGAGAAAAAAAATATTTCTTATAGGAAGAAGTCATGCAAAAGATGGAAGGAAGAAACAGCATGCAAAGGTAGTTATCTGGTATGAGGCAATTGCAGTGTAGAAGTGCTATTTGCCTCATCACTAATTATGACTCTGAGTCTAAATAACTAGGTCAGCTGTACGCTTTGTGGACATAAAACTTATGTGACATGGGTTCCGGGTCCATTAAAATACCCTTCTCTAATAACTGTTAGAAAAATATATAGCAAGCTGTACTGACTTCCTTGTGCGATAATCACTGGATATACCTAATGTGTTTATGTTTGGTATTGAAGCTCCTAGTCTCCCTTGTCTGTGTTCAGGTAGATGGATTTTCCTTGATTTCCCAAGGGTTAAGGCTGCTGATGTTCACAGTCCTAGACAAAATATAGGGTCTAAGTGAGGAGATGGAAAAATCCTGTGAGTTGAGAGCATATTTCACTCCTGAAAGGATGAAACACACAGGTATTTTGAACCTTACGCAATGTTCTAGTAAAGAGAAAAACTCGTTAACTTAAATAAACTGGAATTGCCTCTTCTGCTCATTTAGGATGATCATCTGTGTTTTAACCCGAGTCTTGTCAAAATATCTTAAATATCTTTTCTGTTTTTTTTTTTTTTTTTCTTCCAAAGAAAGCATAGGGTAAAAAGTGACTATTATGAGTAAATCAGCATGTCTTTTCATAGAACAGTAATAAAACAGATGAAAGTATCTTGGTACGTTGATAGCTACCTTAAAGCCTTTCTACTATCCATCATCTAATGATGGTCATAAACTTAGTGCTTAGGAAGCTCTTTTATGCTCCAAGCCAGCAAACTGGATCTCACTGTAACTTCTTCTCCAGATCAGTTGTGGGATGTTTATCTACTATGCAGTAGTCTAATTTACAAACATGGGGAGACTTACCTTTCTTTTTTTAGAAGAAAAACCATAATCTTTAGTAACTAGGATTTTTGGTTTTTTTTAATTAATGAAAAATGACACTGTGTCTCGATGTTCTTTTTCAACTAAAGCTCCTAGTAGAATCAGTTGGAGCCTTGCCTAAATAAATATTGAATAAAAGCTTTAGAAATAATGAGCTGAATATTCATTCAACAGTGGTATGCTGCATAGTCTGAATATCATGGGTGTCTGTTTCCTTTCTATGTACCGTGCTTTTTATGTACTAATCTTTTCATTTTGCTTTGGTTGGAGAGCTCAGATACAGAACTGTGTAACAAACAAGAATTTGTCATTTGTCCCTTTTGACAAAAAATAAACATGAGGAAAAAAAGACATTTAGAATTTTAGGTATTTCCTGTGGTTAGAGAATTTATATGCCTACAGTGAAAAAGTACTGCTCTGTTTTTATGAGCAAATAGTAACTTTTTTAAAAATACATCAAGATGATTGATTTTAATTTTCAAGGGTCAAATAGTCACTCAAAACTTAGTACTTTCAGGAGTATCTGAATACAGCAGAACACACAGGAGGATGCTGAGCTCTGTCCTCCAACTGACAAGGTGTGTTGTGGTAACTCTTATTTTTATCAGCCTGAATCTGGAATTTGTAGGGCTGTTTTTCAGCAGTACCATGCCAGTGTGATGTGGAGCTCCCCTGTACCCTGATTGCTTTTTTGTCCTCAAGCACAGTCTGTCTCAGAATCTGCTTTTCCACACAGTAGACACATCCTTCAGTAATTAAGACCAAGAACCTTTCTCTCTTGGAAAAAGGACGATCATTATAAAACTTGTTTGCGAATATTTACCCATAATTTTAGCTTGTTTACTCTTGCATAAACATATCTGTGCATGTAAATGTATGTAACTGAATATGTTTCTTTCCTTGTAAGAAAGGACAAACAGAGCCATGGTGGTTTGTGGTCTCATTTCCTAATGTATTCTTGGGCAGTCGTGAGGACAGTGATGAGTTTGGCACAAGAAGAGGACTATGACAAGATTTTACTCATGGCACAGTGCTGTAAAAACTATTATTCTGGCTTCAGTAAGCAAAATGAAATGTGCAATTAATTAAATGATAGATAAATCAGCTATGAAATATTTGTTTGGATTTGATAGCCCCATGTTTACTGTATGACACTGTCTATATATATATATACTTGTCTTTTTTCATCTGGGTGAAACTTACAGTGTGTATTGCAATAAATAAGTGTAAAACTGTCAGCTGTCAGGCATAGGTGAAGGTTAAAGGTAACTATAGCACTCTCCTGAAGAAACTTTGAAGATCCATTAGGAAATGTATAAATTTCTTTTACAAATCATTGTTTTTCATCATCTACTCCTTGTCTATCGTTAATGTGCTTTGGGGCATTATGAGTTCTTTTTCTCTTCTGAGGGCTCAAAAAACCCTCATCTGTACTCAGTTGCAAACTTGTTTGACTTTCGTAAACTGTGATTGTCTGTTTTATCATTCGTATGCTGTAGAATTCTGCTTTACTGTGTCCTGATTCATTCTTTTTGATCAAGAAAACTAAGAATTTAAAAGATAAAGACTGAGGGGAAAGATGATTGATGCGCAAGTACCAATATGCACTATTCTTTGTGGTCTGCAATGAAGGGCTGTTAATTTTGAACCCTTCAAAAGTTGTCTACGTCTATTTGTTAGCTTCCAGGAGTTCAGAAGTGGTCAGATACTCAGTCAGCCTGTCCCAAATTTTGAGAACAATGAGTGAGGCATGGATTCACCATTATGAAATTTATTTCTGTTATGCTCAGGATACTGTAGTAGACACTAAGCTTTTTTACACCATCTTGTGTCATGTTTTTTTTGGGGGGGGAGAGGGGTGTGAGAGAAAATGTAATCCACCATGGCAAAAATTGCATTCCTTCTTCCCTCTCTGCATTTTGATTCCTGGGAGGGGTGATAATGTATTGTCTGTAGATATTCTAGGGAAGGATTGGGATCTTGGTAAGGATATTCTAAAAAAGGTTGAGAAATTCTGTTAGAGAATGCTCACCTCTCGTAAAGTGTGTATGTGTGACGAATGCACTGAAGGGGTTAGTTTCTGGTTTGATAGTTTTAATATGCTTTTGTAATATCTCAGTGGATGTGTTTCTGAGATACTCCTGCAATGTCTTAGAAAAATGTATATTGAGTAGAATCAAATTTCAGTGTGTAGTTATGTGTACTTGGACGTTACAGAGTGAAAAGGCATGATTCAAAAATCTACCAACAAGCTACTGTCAGGGAACTAATACTATGATGGCTTTCTGAGGAAATGCTAAATATGATGTTAGTATTTACACATTTGCTTTTATAGTTATATTTATTTGAATCCATATCTTGTTGAATGATTTAATTGCTTATCAGCAAACTTTTTTTTAGAAATTGATTTTTCGTACCTTGTTGTTTGATAGTATCAGAGGTATTATGATCTACTGAGTCTATAAGTATTTTATTATTTATAGTACTTCTGTGGCTTTAATTAATGTAGAAGTACATTTGGAAAATAGCGTCTGAATTTGGATGTGCCCTTTTCTCAATCATTCAAGTTGGATAAATGTAACACAAAATAATCTAAAACCTGGAAGACCCAGACTCATGAGGATTTTGAAATGTTCCTGTGATCCTTGCCTTCGTACCCTGCCAATTGCTAGAAGAGAGGTACGTGTGGGAGGAAGCTTTATTGAAGAAGTAGTTCCTCTGACTTTGGAACCCCACTGCTAAAATCATGTTAAAAACACTTGAAATAATGTACTGTTTCAGTCATTAAAATCATGTACTATTTAGTACAATATCTTTTTTCAGAATAGAACAACATAAAATACTAAACATTTCTAAAAATGTAATTTCTTTTAAAATCTGACCATATAAATGGATGGTAAATGGCAGTAAGTGGTAAGCACTCAGTGTGTTACGAACATGGAACATAAAGAGTGTTCAATTTTATAGTATCCTTTAATGTCCCAAAAGTATTTGAAAGATAGTATCCACTTTAAGTTATTCTGACCAAATAATACATTGCAATTTTTCCCACAAGTAATCTTTTCATCAGTGAGAAATCATATGCCAAATCATAATATGCTGTCTGTATTAATATATGGACTTTCTCAGGAAAGAGGAATTGTTTTGTTCCTTTAGACTGAACAAAAATTTTATTTTCAAAGCCTAACTACAAGATTCAGAAGAAAATCACTCCCATCCCACTAGACAACTCTCACTCCCATCCCACTGGGAAGCAGTGAGAGAGTGGCTGTGTGAGGCATAGTTGTCAGCTGGGGTTAAACCACAACAAAGGCTTAAAACTGAATTCATTGGCTTATGAAAATTTACGCTTGCCCAGCATGCAGAAAGTGTTCATGTTGGTTTGTTTTTTAATTGGCTCTGGTTTAGTTTTTTTTTCTTGGCTGAAATTTCCTGTAGTATGAAATAATGTTGTGTGATTAATCAAAAGAAAGGTTTGCAGATCCAGTGCTTTGTCACGGACGCAGTATTTTGTAAATTCCTTCCACTTTGTTTCACAGGCATCAGAAATTCAGATGCCTGATTTTTTTTCTTTTTACCGTGGCCTCATTTTTTTGTGCTGGCAAGTTGTCCAGGAGTTGGAGTTATCTATTTCTGGCATGTAGTTTGGCAGCCAAGAGCAGGCATGGCTGCTCTTGCTCTTTTACTGTTTCTTATGGTTACTGAAAAATGAGGGCTTTTCATAATGGTGTGATTGGACGGACATAGATCCTTCCAGCTTCTAAGTTTTGCGTATACTTGAATATATAAAGAAACAACTAATAAAAATGAGAAGAGATTAATAGTCACTTAAAATATGTGTACTGCTCGTAGCCTATATGTAACACATCATCTTCTGTGGTAGCAAATGAGTTTACTCACAAAGCTTGTTCGTGCATATCAGCACTCAGTGTTGGTACGTCATCCTTATGCTGTCTTTTGGTATTGTCTAACTTCTGTGAAATTCCAGTATTAAAATACTTGAACAAAATGAAACTTTACAAGGATTTTTTAACAGCTGATCTTTTTCATTGTGGAACAAAGAATAAGAACATGTAATCAGTTATCTTAATGAAGGCAAGAATAATCTGTGTGCAGGTCTCCAGGCTTTTAAGTGTAGGTCTCTTTCTGGCCTTGCTGTCAAAGGAAACACTTCAGCAGGGACTTAGCTAACATGAGCACCTGTAAAACAGCAAGAAAGAACTGAAAGAATTCTGTAATTTAATTCTTTCAGAAAAATTTTTTGCATAATATCAATGAATTCTTTAGGCTGGCCAGATTGCTTTTGTAACAGTGTAGTTGGAAATCTAGATGTAAAAAATGACTGCATACACAGAGGGTGTGTTGGGTTTTACAAAGAACCATGACTTGCAAATTGAACAAAAATATTTACCATATGTTTGCATCTTTTTAATGTGCTTCACACTGCAGTGCTCTCTTTGACCTCTTTTTCATGCTCAGTTTTCACATAGTTTTCCTATTTATGTTCATGCACAATTGCATGTGTGAATTTAATACAGAACACAAGTATTTTAATTAGAGATATCAATACAGAATCTGCCTAAGGATGATAAGGAATAGACCTATTTTTGTTCTTCTAAGTGAGTTTTCAGGTTAATGTTGATGCACATTCTGAGAAAAAATACAAATGCAGAACATCCTGCTCAGACGTTTTCTGGGAGTTTTCTGAATGTCTCATTCACAGCTACTGTTCTGACCTCACATCCACAAGAAGCAATGCCTTTCCAGATGACAGAAAACTTTCTAGTGTCTTTTTTCCCACTCATTGATAGCAGGTTTGATCAACTCTTGGTCCTTTTATGTCACACAGCAAGCAGTCTTATTATTTTTTTTTTTTTTTTTTTTTATTCCATAGTTAAAACTGTAGGTTTTGTCAAGAAAGGAGATAAATAATCATGACAGTTAGGAAAGAATTTATTTTCATTGAGATTTATAGAGGAAATTTGTGTTCTCTTTATTGGATTGGTGGATTTCATTTACAGGGTCCATCAGGCGTCCAAATGGAGATTTCTTGCCTGGTCTCTGTGGTCTATACAGAGCAAGGAAGGTTATGGAGTATGCTGCTGCCACTGGATGCCTTCTGTAGGTGGCAAGCTACAGACACTAGTAAAGCTGGGCCAACAGCCAACTATTTAATTTTTTATGGATATATGCTTCACAACGCATAAAATGTTTCTGCTTTTAAGAAAAATACCAACATTTTGGCTATTCCTTCTGGTTTAATTGTATTTTGGAGTAATTATAACAGAAATAGATACCACAGAGTTATGAACTTTCGCCTGTGTCTTGTCCTAAGGATTTTCACATTGACTATAAACTTCCCAAAAACATGGTAACTCTTTTTTATGGATCTCATCTTAGGTGTTCCTTTAGGTTTTTGAGAAACTGGACATTCCTGATTGTGCAAATACATGTGATACACCTAGTATAACTGGTTCCCTTCCTCTGACCAGGTGTCTTTGCCTCAGCAGACATTTTCTTGTGAAGTTGTGTTTTGTAGATTGCAGTTGTGCTGGATGTACTGCAAGTAAGTGAAACTGTACAATTGCTTTTTGACAATGTGGTACCACTGCAAGACTCCATTGATTTCAAAACCTCATATTGATATTTATGTCTTTGATACTGCCATATTTAGTCAAAATCCTAAAAACATAGCTGCTTCCCTCACCAAACCATCTGCCCCCTGCCGTGTTTAAGTTTACTAATTTAATAGCAAGAAATACAGGGTGTCATTTAAAAGGGTTCTTTTCCCCAGACCTTTATGTTTGATGGTTCTGTCATTGTCCCAGGAATGACAAGACCCTGGAGCCTGCATAGCTTTCAAAGCCTGCTACAAGGACTTTACTGGACAGCACACTGTGTTGGAGGGTGATTCAACTATCCTGTCCAGGGATTCACATTAACAGATTCACTGCCAAGTCAATTATTCAAGCTGCTGGAAACACACACGACAGATTGCAGCAGAGATTTTTTATTTTACAAATTCATAACAGGTTAAGGTTTGAAGATTGACACTGATAATATTCCAACTGCAAGAACAAGTATAAAATATACAAAAGCCAACTACAGTTTATCATTAAGCGTGATATAGTTCTTACCCCATAGGCACCCCTACTAGGGAGAAGACAAATCCAGCCAGTCGACCTCTCCCAGCAGCTGCGATGGAGTCTTCCCTAACTTCTGTCCTTCCTATTTCACTTTTATATTATTCATTTACTTTTAGGTAGAGTTTGAGTGACTTTAGTCACACATTCTTTTGTTGCTGATTGCTGGAAAATTCTTTTTGGTTTTAAAGTTACAATTAATAACAATTTAAAGTACATGGTCTATGAAGCTAGTCATATATTGGAAGTGGGAAGGTTTGAGTTGGAGGTGTGGTTTGGTATTACAATGAGATTATAACAAGCAAAGTTCATCCAAGGAAAGCAATTTCACCGCAGTTCCTTGCTCAAACACCAATGTCTTTCCTTATTTTTCTTTGACAGCTGCTATGCATTTTATCATGCCAACCACATTCGACCCTGGAAGTAGTAGCTGCATTTCACCCTAATATTTCCTCAATGTTGGAACTTTGGGGACTGAGGGAGTTTTCTCTAATTTCCCCCATTTTTGCACATCTGGTCTGATTCTAAAGTTAGGCAGTCTCAAAGAGGAAATGCATTGATAAAACATCACTAGATCATGAACATTCTTTGGAATGGCAGTAAAAGCTTTATTTTAATACTGGTTAAATTCATTAAGCAATAATGAAATGCAGTGTTTTTCTAGACACCATACAAGTTTAGGGAATCATTGCATTTGTTTTCTTTAAAGGTAAATAGCATTTCTTTAAGCAGGACAACAAAATAAGGCATACAGGATAACACAAACCTTTTGCCTTTGCAGTGATATATACAAATACATATGCAAATACGAGGAAGTATCCAGCAAGGAACTGGCATGCAAAGTCTACTCTCACTGAAAATGATGAACTTGAGAAGAAAAAATATCACTGAATTCTCTCAGGCAGCGCATACTCTTCAGAAAAAGAAGCCCGTAGTTGTGCTATCTAGGGTACCTTTGAGGTATTAGAGTTTGCCAAGAGATTAAGGTCTTACTATCTTCAACCAAAAATGATCTTTTTATTTATAGCTTCAGTAAACAAGACAGTAGATGCTCATACAAAACTTTTATTCTACAAAAAAAATTGTATGACAATTTAGCTAATAAAGGCTGTGGGCTGGTCTCATAACCATGAGCTCAAATTTATCTCAAATCTTTTTTATTGAAAAAAGACTTGGACTGCAAAATTTATTCTTTAGTTAAATTGAATATTAAGTTGTGCCTCAAGAGTCTTATTAATTCTTTTAAAACCATTTAAAAATGTGGTATATACAAAGGTTCTTTAGGTATAGTTCTTTTGTACAGCATTTAAGCTCTATTACAACATGGAGGGGTGTAATAAAGATGTTTCTCTTTTCTTGTTTTTCTTTCTTTCTTTGGTAACTCTCAGAGTAATTTTGCAATACTGTACTCCTAGAGAAAGTGGAAAGAGAAATACAAGTTGCCTGTATGTCGTGGTTTAAGCCATAAATCAGCCACGCAGTTTGTTCACTCACCTCCCCTTTTTTCTTCCCTCTGCTCCTGG
>JAOEHY010027284.1:0-10194 GCA_025447955.1 Psilopsiagon aurifrons
AATTCTTTACTGTAAGGGTGGTGAGGCACTGGAATGGGCTGCCCAGGGAAGTTGTGAATGCTCCATCCCTGGTGGTGCTCAAGGCCGGGTTGGACAGAGCCTTGGGTGATACGGTTTAGTGGGAGGTGTTGCTGCCCATGGCAGGGGGGTTGGAACTGGATGATCTTAAACCTAACTATTCTATGCACATGTCTCTACTAAGGCTGGGTTTTGGAGGAAGTGTATTTAAACTTTGCACTCAGATGATAGGTTTTCCAGAAATATAAACTTCCTGAAATTTTCTTCTCCCATTATATTGTCCTGCTACTTTCCTTTAGCTGATTTTGCCTCATCTTTGATGAGTAGCTACAGCTTGTGGATCTGAGTTATTGTTTTAGGTGTTTTTTATTGAAAGGAGTGACATCTGTGTCATATAAATGGATTGCCATTTGTATTGAGCATTCATTACTACTGTTCCAGGATAATTGTCTAAATAGGTATAAATGTTAAACCAACCTAATGAAACCCCTGCTACCACGTTTGGGCTGGCTACTTGGGGAACAAGCGCAGATCTTCCCCTTTTGTTTCTTCCTCTAACTACTTCCCTCTGTTAGAGGAAGAACTGGTAAAGATCAAGAACTAAAAGACCTGTGATTTAAAGGTGGTTTTGAGGAGTTTAAGGCTGGATTATCTCAGCCCATGGTGCCGCTGCTCTGATAGTGTTGCAGTGAATTTGGCTCCTGCTGTGCTACGGAGTGTGATTCAGACTGGAGTAGCACTTAGTTCAGTAAGCAGAGAGCTTATACAGTCTGCCCAGTGACCATGGGAGACCAAGCTAAACATGCCTGCCAAAACTTTCCTCAGAGATACTAATTCATCTCCACTTAATCATTTGATGAGACAAACTCGCCTGTCTTAGCAGTGGCTGTCTCTTTTGTGACAAAGCTTCATTTTACCGCTGGATTCAGGTTGCAGGAGTCCTGTTCCTGCATAAAGGTGGGTGTGTTGAACTTTCACTGACATTAGGAGTGACTTAAGGTGTCTGTAGGCACTCAGCAGGATAAACTCCCCAATTCCCATCAGTGGCCCTCATGGAGGTGGTAATGTATTTTTGTCCTGTGTTTTTTGCCCAGGCTCAGATTACTACCTCCCATATGGGAGGAGGGAAGGAAAAAAAAACATAAAAGAGAGAGAAGGAGCTACTACAAATCACAGAAATGTAGCTTTTCTAAGTGATTGGAATGTGCTTGAGGATATGAATATTCATTGCTGAGGCACTGAGTGTATGCTAAAAATGTACATATTTTCTTTGCAAGAGAAAGTAATAACATCACTTTGTGAAAATTCCTGGGTATCTAAGAAGTATTTCAATTTTTTCTGTCTTTATAGGAGAAATAGGAGAAAAAGCCCCCAACAACCCCATAACCAAACCCAAGAGTGAGTTTCTACATGTCGCTAACATCATGGCTTCCTCAATGCTAGTGCTGGCAGGAGTGAAGGGGTAAGCAAAGGTGTGAACAATCAAGAAAGCAAGGGTGGGACTGCTGTTTCTGACATGAACTCACAAAACTCCAAACCCACTCATTTACAATACTTATGACACTGATGATATAGCTTCAGGATAGTACTAAGGAGACATAACCATAACCTACTGCTGAAAGAGGTGGGCCTGCTTCCCTGCTCATTCCTGCTATGCCATGTGCTCTACTGCTTCCCTTGTTTCAGCACTAGCACTTAGCTGTAGACCTGTTTAGGCGTCTCAGCAAAAAACATTAACACCTACAAGAAAATAACTGGTCTTTTGCTTAGATTTCCTGAACCATAATCTGCACCCACAACCCAGTGTGTTATGTGTGCAGGGCAAAGCAGGGAATACTAACACACAACATGGATTACTTGTGGACAGTGGAAAACTGAGAGATTTAGCTGTAGAGCAAAATGCAAACAGGAACTAACACTGTGGATTTGAGTCAAAGCAAGAAATTGAATTTGGGTGTCTCACCTGCTGTTAATGAATGCAGCTATGTAACTGTTGGTTGATTTGAAGAATGATTTGGTATGCAGGTGGGATGGCAACAAGGGAAAAAGCCCCCAATTTGATTTAAATATGCTATACTTTTGGCAGAGATTGAAACTGTGTTATATAAAATGTCATAGTTAAGTGGTTATGGTGTTTTATTATTAGTATCTCCCCTTGATACATAGCTCCTTTTTGTGGACTTATATTTTAGGCAAGCTGCTTATATTTAGGTAAGACTTGGAAGAAGCTCATACATGTTATTTCAGTACATGCTCTAGTCTCAGGCTGATTTATATGTCTAAGAATTTCCTTGCTATCCCTTTAGCTGCTACAGTTAAAATGGAAAAAAATTTAGATTTGAGGACCAAATTTTGTAGTTCACAGTAGATCTTCACAATTTGTCTATTTTCTACTGCTATTAAATATGAAAACATTAGGGAGTTCTTCGTATTGGTGTTGTGCTAGAATTCCTTTGTACAGACTTCCTGATTTGGCTTGATTTGTACAGTAGAGGTTTTTGCTGGACATTTGGTTTTCAGCATGTAGTGTAAGGTTTTTCTCTTTAGAGATTATTAACACCTTTTTGCACTCGGTCTGTATTAACTGTACAAGCAGATGGACAGCTTTTCTTGGTTAAATTGTTTTTAATTTAGCCTAAGTTTGGTTGCTGGCCAAGTACTCATCACCTGTGGATCAGATTTGGCAGCTCTTTTGTTTCTTGTCCAGATATTTTGTTCACAGGATTATTTCTTTTTGAAAGGCCACACCAAAGTATAGCGGAAAAACAAATAAAACACACTACTGGATTTAAAATAATAAAGAATTGCTGAACATGTAATTTTTCTTGTTTTGTTTTTTTTAGGATCATTATTCAGTGCTTTTGTTGGCATAGCTGCCAAAGACTAGGGCATAAACAATTAGCTGGAAATCATCTTTTGTTTCCCTGCATGGAGGAAGTGTAGCACAGTACACACTGTTCTTTGAGGATGGACCTCTTATTGTTCTCTGTTTTCTTAAATAATAATAATTAGTATGTCATAAACTGGTAACAGATGTATAAGACCAAAAACATTGGTGGAATACAAAAGAGTCAGCTTGTACTACTGACTGTAAAGCACCCTGAATGCATCCTACTCCACTGTTTCTTATGGCAGCCTAATTTCTTGGACAGCCTTCTATCTCTTGTTGAACAATCACTGACGTTGAGTAATGTATTTTCCAGTGCAATTGTCCCTGAGGATGTTTTGCTCTCCCTGTCCACTATAGGGCAGTTGTCAGCTTATCTGGAAGAGGTAGTTAGGAAGATAGGACAACCTAATGGATCACTCACTTATCTAAATCACATCTACACTGGCAGCTATGATTGCTTTGTGTCCTTAGAAGATCACTCAACTGCCAGACTAAATCTCAGAGGTCCTGTCGGACTTGTATTAGATCACTCAGGGTAATATAGCACAAGCTGATTGAAAGAAAGAAGGGGATCTGGCCTTGGCGTGGTTTAAACCCCGTCAGCGAACCAGCCATGCAACCCTCTCTCACTCCTCCCACTTCCTCCCCGGACCCCAGCTCCTGGAGGGATGGGGAGGAGAATCGAAAGAATGTAACTCCCATGGGTTGAGATAGGAACAGTGCAGTAACTAAGGTATAACACAAACCACTACTGCTACCACCAATAACAATAATGATAAGGGAAGTAACAAGGGAAGAGAATACGACCTCTCACCACCCACCAACCGATACCCAGCTCAACCAAGCAGGGAACTAACCCTTCCGGGTAACTGCCCCCAGTTTATACACTGGGCATGACATCCTGTGGTATGGAATACCTCTTTGGTCAGTTTGGGTCAGGTGCCATGTCTCTGTTTCCTCCCGGCTTCCCCTCCTCCCTGACAGAGCATGAGACTCAGAAAGGCCTTGGTTAGACAAAACATTACTGAGTAGCAACTGAAAACATTGGTGTTATCAGTGCTGTTCCCAGGCTGAAAGTCAAAACACAGCACTGCACCAGCTACTAAGAAGGAGAAAAATGACTGTTATTGCTGAACCCAGCACAAGGCCTAATGCTGAGAAGGCAAGTAGTTATTGGTATCTATTTAAAATGTGAGGTAAGCATGATGCCTCTGTGGTATGCAGCAAGACAGGGTCAGAGAACTAACTCCAAGAAGCTTTGACTTCTCTATAAAGAAACCTACTAGTCTGTCATTATTAATTTTTCTATCGGAAAACAGGCCTTATGTAAGAACAGTTTAAACATGTAAAAGATATTCTACTTTCTAATTTAATATACCTAGCTTATAACTTAGAATATTAAAAATATAAGAGGTCCCTCTGAATGTGACTCATACCTACCACTGTGTCTGGTATTGAACTCCTGAAATGGTCTTTTACCTATTTGCCTTCGGAAATCTTTTGTCTACTCAAGTCGCAGCTCTGGAAACCAAGATGACACATACAGCTCTTCTGGCTAACAGTTCCTATAGATGCTATTAAACAAATCTTCCATGAAGGAACACATTTTATGAGGCAGCTTTTATGCTGGTCAGCATGCTGCACCTCAGTAACGCATTTATGTATTTCACACTAACCTGGGTTGGGCTGCAGGTTTCTGGTATTAGCTGCATTCACACTGAGATACTTGGAGTTGTACAACAGTATCACTGGCAAAGCAGTTCAGCTATAGTTCTCATCTCAAGGTTTATACACCCTTCCTTTCACTAACTTGTGCTTTTGCTCTTAACCAACGAAGGGCCACTTTTTGAAAGGGTGTAAGGGGGTATACCTCTCTTTCTTATAGTTCCTCTGCCAGAGGGGTCAATGAGTTAAATAATTTTTGAAAGAAGCAAGGTACTTTCAGAGCTGTCCTGAATTCCTTCCATTACAGAAGCAATACATTGTAACTGTCACAAAGGGCCATTGTAACTTAAAAAGCTTCTCTGGTTAGTCAATCTTTTTTCCATTTATTCAGGAAGATGGAATTAACACAATGGAAGAGAAAGCCTGAAATGGGTCAGTTATTTACAGTGCATTCAGCTTTCTTTTGTGTCTGAAAAGACTTCTATTTAGTTTTTATATGATTAAAATGAAAGACAGAGGAAGCTGTCAGAGGAAAGAGCCCAGGATTTTGGGTGACTGCTTTTAGCAGCATAAAAATGGTATTGAAGCAAGTCTACCAGATATTTAAGTCTTTCTGGAACAAACACAATTTTAAAAGACATTTCTAAGCTGTTTAATAGTCTACTCTTTTCCCAGATTCCTGTTTTCACACCTCTTTATTGACATAAGGATATGGCTGGGGTCAGTAGCAATTTGGGAAAGAAAGCAGAACAAATTTCCTGATCACCATGTGATAGTACATCTGCCGTTTCAATTCAAGCCAGCATCTGAAGCTACTGCATTTGTAGGCATTTGGCCAGATTCTGATGTAACTGGCATCAGTTTTAGACTTGTGCAACTACTCTGTAAATCTGGGGAACTCCAGTGTAGTCAGCCATGTAAGATGAGAATAAGGCCTATTTTTACCAGGTCAGCATTTTTTATAATGTTTGCAGCATCTTGGAAATTTGCTTCTTATCTGTTGTAATTAATCTGCTCGAGCTCCTTCTCTGCAGTGTCCCAGTTTACTCAAATTCGGGTGTAGAAGACAGGACCCTACTGCTTGTAATCTGTATCTTGGGGCAACCATTATAATGTGATGTTTTGAAGGTTTTCTTTCTGAGGTTCAAGCAAAATTTTTATGTAAAGAGGCCTCAGTGCAAGCAACTAAAATTTGTTCATAAGCAGTAAGTGCTCTAATATATGACCCAATCATTAATTCAAATATGTAGTTGTGATGTATAATCCCCACAAGTCTACCAGTTGCCTGAGACCCAGGATGTGTGTTCTGACTAGAACAGAATGTGTTGGGTGAAGAGAGGCAAAAAACTGCTGTCGAGTTATCTGGTCATAGGGAGCTTTGTGTTGTAACATCGTTCACCTGAGTATAACCCCAATAAGAAACACCCCAAGGATCAGGCTTTCCATATTGAAATTTTAGTCAGTCCAGTTGAGGAGGTGAAATATAGTGCGGACATGGCAGAAATAAACTAGATTGTCTGAATAACCTGTATGGGATAATTTACCTGATTCTAAACAATTTAGTTAAATAGGATTGATTACTTTAATAAATAAGAAATTATAACGACTTCTGAAGTGGAAATGTTGAGAATAAACAGAGTTATAATGTCACAAAATATCCCAAGGGATTAGTGTTCTTTTTTGTTAGATTTCCCTGGGAGTATTTGGACAAATAGCCTTTTTAGAGCTACTGGCCAGATCAGTGACATTGCTTGTGTTGATCAATATGGCATAAACATTATTACAGGCAGTCCTTGCAGAACACAACTGTATGATTCTTAAATGTCAAATTATAAAAAATAGCAAAATGTGATAATATGAATGTTTCAAAAAGGCACAAAACCATGCATGAAAGAAACTGTCATGTCAGAAGACAATAAATCACAGAATGGTCCCCTGTCATCTTTCAGTATGATATCCTTTCAGTTCAGTCTTGATTTAGGCTTATTTTTTTCTCCTTCAGTGGATGTTTATATTCATTCTGCAGCTAGAATAGACCCTTGGATAACTGTGAGAATTTTGCTAGGGCTCTGTGCAGGTGCGACTTGTCATGCGTTTCAGTGAGTGGCAGAGATCATGGGAAATAGTTATTTTCACTGATCACCATGTTATCACCTCTGTGTGCATTGTACACTAACTTATTCTGTAGTTCCTAAAAAGTAATTTTATAAGTCCTTAGGAGAAGCAATATAGCTAATGAGACTTTCAAATCATTTTGTGATTTTCCTTTCAGGTTATTCTGTGTGCTGTTAGTGCTATAACACTTTTTGTATTTTGCACAGTCTTCTATACAGAGATAACAATAGTATTAGCTGTAGTTTTTTAGGGATTTTTAGGGGAAAAGAAAGCCACATGATCATTTTCATTTTTCATTTACCACATGTTAAAAGAATGTTGAGATAGTGCCGAATGGTGAAGCTGTCTTGCTAATGGTTGTTGATACTTGTAATTTCAGAGTTCTTATTTTTTTCTCATTTCAGAGCCTTTAGTGGTTGAAATCCTTAGTCTTTGCAGTCAAGTAACTAAGGGTCTATCTTGAAAACAGCAGCTATGCTTTTCATGTATATTCAGGAGCTAATGAAAAAGTGTAGTTGAAAGTCTTGATATTTGACATTCACATTGGTTTGTGGTCAGTTTTTGTTGTTTTGTTTCTGTTTGTTTGGTTTATTTCATTCCTGAGGCATACATTGATTTTCATTAAAACATGAATATGTTAAGATTGTTCATAATGTAATTTTGAATTTAATTTTAATAATTGAATAATACTTTGAGTGCTGTGTTCAGAAATTAAACTGTTTTCTGCCCATTTAAAGTATTTTCTTTTTTCTTGCCTTTCATCTTTCAACTTTTTCCCATCCAGATTACACTAATATTTAGCTCCAAACACTATACAAAATTATTATGCCAGATAAAGATTGCCCTAAGAATGTCATTGTCTTAAAAATATATATGTCTTAGAGACTTAAATCTTGCTCAAGGTAAGAGCAGAAAGTCTGTGTGGTAACTTGCAGGCAGAATGTAGATGCGTACAGAAAATGTCTTAATGACATGGAAAAAGTCCCTCTTGTAGGAGGGGAAAAGCTGCTATGTCTTTTATGATGACAAAGGGGTCATTTCTTGAGATAGAGATCATCAATCAGTTGTGATAGCCATGGGTCTTTTCACTAAGTGGCCCAAAGCTAATCCCATAAGAAATCAGTAGCAAACGTTTTACTGTTGTTGTACAGTCTTTGGATGCCAACAATGGGAGGATGGAAATATTTGGATGGAGTCTAGGAGCTGAGTTTACTGTCTTGACAGAGAGAGATCAAAGGGATGAGAGCTAGTATACTCTCATGCTTCTGGTGACTGGTGACTGAGGGTGGCAACAGGAATACGCATATGAGGTTAGGTACAGACTTGAAGAGGAAGGAAGAGGAAATCAGTGGTGTGCACTACAAATGTGGTTCCTTTTCATGTTATCAGCAAAGCTAATATTTTTCATATGATTACCACCATCATCATTAGTCTGGGAAATCTGTCATAAGAAAACATAATCTCCAGTAATCTTCATTTTTGGACATCTGCGAGCAGCCCTGGCAGGTTTTGTTTCCTGTAGGGTATTCTGAAAAAAATACAAAGGAATTTGAGTTAGACAAATTGAACTTGGAAAAGCTCACAGCTTTTCTGGTGGGAAGGAAAAATACTTGCTAAAAGAAAACAAATCAGTGCTGTAAGGCTGTAGACAGAAATACTGAAAGCAGGTATTTTAGGAGCTGCCAGGTTGGAAGCCTCAGTCTGAAGCAACCGCAGGAAAATAACCTTTGCAGCACCAACATAAATGTAAGAAATGTGTTTAGGTTGAACCCTATCACTACCTTTAAAGGTAGTGAAGAAGGTAGGATGGCTTAGATTTCAATGTAGCTGCTTACTCTATGTTTCATTTCACTTTTCCTTGCTGGGGGATGCAGCTGTACAAGCTGAGTTGTTTTGTTGGCTCCATTTTGAATGTCTCAGCTTCCAGGTGGGAGGAGAAGTTTTCCTCTGCTGCTTTTAGGGGCCATGGGAAAGTCAAATAACTTGATTGATGGACAAATGGAGTTGAGTGAACAAGGGTCTTATAAGTTCAGACTGACCTGTGGGATCATCTTGCCTCAAGAACTTCATGAAATCTTTAGACATTCTCTTATTCATAGATGACTATAAAAGGAGACAGATTTCAGATATTTGGAGCACTCAGCAAGCATAACCAGTACACTGAAGTTTTGATCTATGCAGCCATTTCCTAGAAGGACCAAACTAGCCAGAACCATTCAGTGCTTTGTGCTGTTTTCATCTCATCAGTAGATGATGCAGTACTCTAGAGGAAGGCTGGAGCAGGCATTTATCTCACTTTAGGAACGCCATGAAAACTAATATGTGGATTAGTGAAGGTATTGGAAATAAAGTTGTGAGAACTTGAGCCTTTGCTTAGCTGGAAAGATGAAAAGCTGTAAGATGAGTATTTTGAACTGCTGTGTGAGCGGTACAGCTAAAAACATGAAGCAAGGCAAGAATCATTTCTGAGTTAGGTAAAACTGAACATAATACAGTTGTTGCCTTCATTATCCTTATTTCTTCACTAGAACCAAGTAGATGGAAATGTAGATGCTGTCGCCAGTAGACTGAGCAGGCTACAAGACTTGAAAAAGAAACTAAAGAGAGAATTATCTGGGACCTATGATAGTGAAGAACAGGGGTAGGGCCATGACTGGGTTGGAGCTGGAAATTGCAAAAATGAAATTGCAATATGTTGAAAGAAGATTGCAAAGAAGTGCTATGCAGAGAGTGCAGTAAAAGACAGTATGGACCTGGCAGCTGGCTTAAACATGTAGGTACAGACTATCAGTTTATTTGCCACAACTTTGGAAGCAGGTTTTTTTTTTTCCACATTTTATAAATAAGATTGTTCCAAAAATATCTTTATAATTGGTTTCTTTTCTTCAGCTGAAACAATAATAGAACCCTGATTTTGTCTTTCTGTGTTCAGGAAAGCTGATTTGTAGTAGCTGGGAAACCATAAATGGAAAGATCAGTCAAATAGAAAAGAAACATTACTTTTTCTTTTATGAAATTAACAAATAACTTACTTCTCTGGCACTAGCTGAAATATTTTTAGTGCTATCAGTTCCTAGTCTTGTGATGTGTGACTGAAACATAAAACTTCATTAAAACTACTCAAAAAAGAAGAAACCAAAAACCTAGTCATCTTTGGAAATTTATTTTTCTCAAGGTAAGAACTTGACAGTTGAAGATTGCATGATAATGAAATTGGTAGAAGTCAGTGGAGAAGAACAAGAAATTTCTACTTCTATAGTACCTAAGAAGCTTTCCTTTTGCAATTTAAAATTATTTTTTCATTAATATTCTTGATCACTTTACTTCTGTGATGTCATGGTTTCAGCAGTAGCAGTCATTTTTCTCCTTCGTGGTAGCTGGTACAGCGCTGTGTTTTTGACTTTCGGCCTGGGAACAGCACTGATAACACCAATGCTTTTAGTTATGGCTTAGTGGTGTTTGGTCTGGCCAAGGACTTTCTGAGCCTCATGCTCTGCCAGGGAGGA
>JAOEHY010027285.1:0-15012 GCA_025447955.1 Psilopsiagon aurifrons
CCAAGTCCTTCTCCTTGGGCTGCTCTGAATCTCTTCTCTGCCCAACCTGAAGCTGTGCCTGGGATTGCTCCAACCCAGGGGTAGGATCTTGCACTTGGCATGATACAACTTCATCAGGTTGTCATCAGCCCACCTCACAAGCGTGTCAGGGTCCCTCTGGATGGCATTCCTTCCCTTCAACGTGTCAACCGAACCACCCAGCTTGGTGTCATCGGCAAAAATGCTGAGGGCGCACTCAATCCCACTGTCCATGTCACTTACAAAGCTGTTGAACAAGACCAGTCCCAACACCAATCCCTGCGGGACACCACTCATTACTGGCCTCCAGCTTGACAGATTTAGAGTTTTGAGTAGAAATACGACCAAATTCAGAATTTTTGGTGCAAATTTGGTCAGATTCAGAATTTTGAGCGTGGACATGGCCAACCCTTCGTGTGTGACTGAGGGGTTATGTCCGTGAACGAACCGAGCGGCCCATGTGGCTCCTGTATCCCAGTTCAGCTCTGTTGGCCTCGCCTCCGGGCTGCGGGACCAGGAGCCGGGTGTTCACCCGCTGCATGCAGTGGTCGTGGATGCCCGCATGGCAGAGCCACACATGCAGTGCTCTCGGTGTGGCGCTGACCTCACCTCTACAAACACCTCTTTCATCGCAGGATTAGAAGCTGCTGTCTTCGAGACAGGAAAAAGAAAAGAACAACAATTTAGCCTTTACCTTTTGAGACAAATTATTCTGGTCAATGGTGTTTGTGACAAACGTGTATTTTTAGGAGCAGACATGAAGTAAACTGCAATGGGTATTTTAAAGCATTGCTTCTGCTAGAAAAAGTGGGGATCTGAAGTGAACCAAGGCTCTTTGTGAAAGGGCCGGGTTTAAGCGCCTGTGATGCGCTAAAATCAAACTGGAACGCGTCTGAGCGCCCCTTCTGCAGCCTCATCCGTAGGTTTTGGTGTTGGGGCGTGAAGCGGTTTTGGGAGGCGAAGCGCAGCCGGGGAGCCCCGCGCTCTTTTACCGTGTGTGCTGCTGTTGTGTTCCGCTAGATGGGGCGTGAGCACAGCATCAGCGCTGCCGGGGAGGGAGGGGATGGCAGAACCGGCTGTCCCCATTGGGCTCTTACGAAAACCCGCTTTGAACGCATCCCGAAGCAGTCTCTGCTTCAGAATTCGCCTTTGTTCTGTCCCAAACCGTCTGTGGCAGTGCAGACAGTGAACGCTGTTTACATAAAGTGTTTTCGTTCATTAAACAGCATGTTTGCACCTCAGCATTGTGTCCCTGGGGGGCAATAAGCTATCAAATGGGTGATGGCACTAGGAAGCACAGCTTTTTCTTCTGGCTGCCCCCAGATCTGCTCACTCTGTTCAAGCAAACTCGTTACCTTGAACTGTATAGAAAGTTGTAGTTGGAGCAATCCATTTCTGGCCATTTCTACTCTTCCCAGACCTTTGTCTTCAACTCAAATGTTTGATATCTTACTGTGCTTCCTGAGTGAATGCTGTGCCACCAAATGAGGTTTTCATTCTAACTGTTCCCTGCTTTCCTTGTAGGCATTTCAGTGCTGAGCTCCTCTCTTAAAGCAGAGGCTGAACGTAGCATTGAAATGGTTTTTGTATGTGAGATATTGGAATGACACGATATCAATGCTTCATCATCTATAATATTTCCCCCCTTATTACTTGAAATAAAGTGGGTTTTCCAGCTTGCAAAAGACCTGGTGCATCATTGCAGACAAGTTTAAAGTTGAATTTTGCTATTGGCCATGTGTTGGCACCTAGAAATCTGAAGTTCCATTGGAAAGACCTGAAAGGGAACTACCAGCAACAGCTTACCCCTAAAAATACCCACCCCTCCAAGAAGCCCTCTAGGCAATCAGCGCAGCCCCGTGCCACTCAGCTTCTGACCGCTGGCGTTTCATGGCTGTTATGTGAAGGATGCACTGCCAGAAGCGAGATTGAATCCGGTAACTACCACCTCCCGTTGCGGTATCGCGCGTGAGCGCTGAGCCTCCAGCACTGCACCAGGTCGCCTCTGACCCAGTGGAAGAATGTTACCTCCTGCCCTGGCAAAGCAAGCGGGTGAATTGCCTCGGTGGCCAGCAATCTCCCTGCACACAGTGGCTACTTTATCAATCGGCTTTGCTGTTCCGGGGTTCATTAAGCAATCGCAGTTGTTCAGAAACACTTCGAAGATTGGCGCTGGGAGCATTGAGAATAAACCACTCGAGGCTTTGTGACTGCCATAGATGGAGTGGCAGGTTTTATTGGTGACTAATGGCTGGGGGCTGCTTTAGCCCTCAGCTGCATTTCACAGCATGGGGCTCTGGTGTGCTGCCCTGTGGGATAATGTCATATAGAGAAACAGCTTTCTGTGAGACTTGCAAACATTGTGAAGTGAGAATTGCTTAACTTTCCCAACAGCTTGGGAAATCCAGGAGTCATGTTTATCAGGCCTAGGGCTGGGCCTCGGTTGGCTTCTTGGCAGGCTACCTACTTGCAGACAGCAAGGGAAAATAAAGAAAGAAATCTTTTGGAGTCTTGGGTCATGTCAGGCCGGCGAATGCTCCGCTTCCAAGCCTGGCAGCAATAGAAACCGTGGGTCAGCCTAACTTCTCTGGCAAACAGCCTTGTGCCAGAGACTCCTTCTGTTACAATAGTTCCTGTTTCATGGTGTCCTGGGTCACAGCTCCGTTGGAGGTTTTGAGAGGGCTGTTTACAGTAGCTGGGCTGTCAGGATGCTGGAGTGGCAGGAGCAGAGTGCTGCCTACAATGGCTCCTGTGGCCACTTGGCTTCTTTGGCCTTGTGATCCCCTGGCTTTACTTTCCAAAGCCTCCGTGTATCTGACTTCATAGGCTGGGAGCAGCTTTCCAAAACAGACAGCTTCTGTCAAAAAGGGAGGATCTTGTCAAGGGGTGGAAAGGATTTGATGGACAGAGCAGGGCTCTGCTCCTGCCTGCTCACTGAATGCAAGTCACCTCCGTTCTCACTGTCCCTGCTGTAAACCTGACGTGAAACCTCAGAATCCAAGAGTGATGATTAACAGTTCTAAGCAAAAAAATCGTTTTAACCAGGATAACACAGCAGCCAAGAGCAGAAAACAACAATCGGATTTCTCACTCTACAGCGGTTCAATGCCACCCCATAGCCCAACAGCGCAGGGCTGGCTGGGAGCTCTCATCCTGATCTGCCGCATTGCTGAGGCTCGCTCTGTGCTCCACTGAGCAGGAGTGACATTAAAACCCGACTTAGCTACATCAACCCCGCCTGTCACACGACATTGCCGTGATATTTCTGGCACCGGTGCTACCTCCTAATGGGAGATGGAAGTGGGAAGCAGCGGCAGCTCGTGAATAATGGATCAGATACGCCTGATTTGTAACATTTACAAAGAAAGGGCGTGTCTCCTAGCTACGGAACAAACTGGTTATCAACACGGGAACCGGGAGCTCTGCGTCCTCCTCAATGCAAAACGTGAGATAACGCAGCGCGGAGCATAGAGTTACAGCTTGTTGAACGTCCCTGTGCTGCCCACAGGGCTGCCCCCTCCAAATTCCCCCCTGGAGAGCGTGCATTAGTGTAAAGAGGGATAAAACGAGAGACAAAGAAAGGGGGGGGGGGTGAGCTGCAGATGAGAACTGGTGTAGCCAGTTGGTTGCCTGGAGCACAACGTGCCCGTCCTGTGCGTGAGAGTGACGCTGCTGGAGCCGCCAACTCGCACGTGGCTGCGATAGGGAACGCGCAGGGAGGGTTGTGCAAACCAGAGGTGGGGTTGGCTGAGGTGTACTGCAAGGAGCTGGAGGAAAGAATGGTGGATGAGGGGCCTGAAGGGCAGATACGGAGCAGAGAATCCCAGCCTGGTTTGTGTTGGAAGGGACCTTAAAGCTCCTCCAGTTCCAACCCCTGCCATGTGCAGGGACACCTTCCATAGAGCAGGGTGCTCCAAGCCCCTGTGTCCAACCTGGATTGAGCACTGCAGGGATGGGGCAGCCACAGCTTCTCTGGGCACCCTGTGCCAGCGCCTCAGCACCCTCACAGGGAAGAGCTTCTGCTCAAGAGCTCATCTCAGCCTCCCCTCTGGCAGTTAAAGCCATTCCCCTTGTCCTGTCCCTACATCCATTCTCCAAAGCCCCTCTCCAGGTTTCCTGAACCCCTTTAGGCACTGGAACTGCTTTAAGGTTTCAGGAGTCTTCTCTTCACCAGGCTGACCCAGCCCAGCTCTCAGCCTGGCTCCAGAGCAGAGCTGCTCCAGCCCTCGCAGCATCTCTGTGGCCTCCTCTGGTCTCACTCCATCAGCTCAATGTCCCTCTTCTATTGCTGTCTGGCTGTTTCTCAGCTGGGCCCTTCCTGCTGGCACAGGCTGGGACCACAGACTGGTGTGTGGTTCTCATAGCAATGAAGAGCAGCCTAGGTTCTTTCGAGTTGAGAAGTTTGATGCTGAATTAGAACAAAGGTTTTCTGACAAGGAATGGGAAATCAGCCCAGTCTGTATCTGTTACATGTAAAATGCAAACTGAATGAAAGCAGAAACTTTTGGGGCCAAAAGGTAAAATGAGGCTGCAGTTGGCTGTGGAGATCAGTGACATCCTCTGCATCCTTCAGTTCCTTTGACTGCATGTGGCAGAGAGATGCCCTCTGCTATTTTCATCTTGGGCAAAGGTTGTATTTGCTAATGGAACCATAGAAATCTCCAGAAGGATCTGACAGTGTTTCCTGTTTCAACAGTAAAAATACAGGTCTTAGCACGTAAAGTGACCGGATCCTCATCCTCTGAGCTTTCTCCCATCAAGAAGTGAGCAGTCACTTAACAGATTTGGTGTGGACGGAAGGAAGAGTAAGAAAGGAACTTTGTCAGTCCATGATGTGAAACATTTTATATTAAGAGATTTGGCAAATGGTTCTGTGGGACTCCAAACAGGATGCAATAAATTTTCTACAGTCAGCTCTCCTGTACCCTTGGCTTTAGGTTTAGTCACTCAGAAGTCAATTCTGTAACCTTTACAGCAACATCCTGCCAGTGATGCAGAGACTTGGCTATTGTTGGCTTCAACTGCAGCTCTTCTGCATCTTCAAAGGGCAGGAGGCTGAATACTGTGAGAAACTTGTGAGCAGGAATTTGTTTGACAAATCAATAAAAACACAGCAACTTGAGCACTGGGGTAACAATCCCCTCATGCGCTTGCTACGTGTTGTCAAGAAAGGCCATGCTGAGCAGTGGGTGAAGCAGAAGGTGACAATTCTGACCCTCAGCTCAGACTTCTGGGCTGAGCTTTGGCTCACTGAGCTGGGCTTCAGTTGGTTTGTTCTTAAAAGAGAATTACTGCCAATGTACCTGCTTGCTGAGTCAATGGCTCTAAAGCGCCTTTTGGGTGCAAAGCTTTGTGTTCTTCAGTATTTCTGAATACTAGCACGGAACTTCACTTTTGCATGGCTACAAGAAAAAAGCAACCCAAACCCCACCCCACCCACAGGTGTGTTTGGTCCCAGTGTAGATTTCACGAGAGAAAGATCTATCTCATTTTCAAGGAATGAAGCTTTCACAAGTGCAGTGTCTCGGCGATCAGGAGGCTAAGCTTCAAGGCAAGGACGTGACTGGTCTCCAAGGGTAGCGTGCAATCCATGACACATTCAGTGTAGCTGTACTGCTGCAGACAGCAAGCCCTGGAGATCAGGCTTTGAAGATCCACATGCTTGGTGCTTAAACAGCTCAGTTTGTCTCAGCTTCAGAAGAGCAGCAGAAAGCAAAATGAAGATGAGATGAAGCTGGTGGTTTCAGCCCTCTCAGAAGGTAGGGAGTAACATCAAGCTGGTTCACAAAGTCATCTTCAGTACTCATTTGTGCAAAGGTGGTTCCTCCTCTAGCGATGCTGCTGCCAGGGCTTCCAAGAACTTCAGTTCCCAGCTGCACTGATCCGGAGGAGCTGGAATCTGGTTAGGAAGTCACAGAATAGAATGATAGAATCAACTAGGTTGGAAAAGACCTTTAAGATCACGAGGTCAGTGCAGTTAGGTGGGTTTCATGTGGAAGCATTTGTAGGGCAGAGCTGTATGACTCCATGCTTCCAGTTTCAGAGAAGAAAGGTTGGGACACAGCTCCTGGAAGAGCTGTTTTAGATTTATTTCCTATTCCTCAGCTCTTGTGGGCTGTTATGTGGAGGGCACTGACCCTATGGACACTGTGCCCCTCTTCGGAGGAGGCCCTAGACTTACAGCTTTACACTGCTATTTCTCTGGCTTCTTTTGTACCCTTTTAGTTTGTCATGTGACTGTTGGCAGCTGTAAGTGACTGTAGAGCAAAGAAGAACTCATGGGACAGCTCTTTTTTTCTAGGGGATTTCAAAAGGAACTAGGCTTTTGATCAGGCCTACAAATTTACTACGTTATCTTGGATGCTTTCATACTTCTCATACACATATAGTTTAATATATAGCACTCTTATGGTGTGTTACCTCAGCTGAAATGCTAATGATGACAAAAATGAAGTGGGTTTTCAGGAAAACACTGGGGTGGGGGGGCCACCACTTGGGTTCCAGCTCTGAAAGTACAATGAAAATGCTGTCACACTCATTTCCTAAATAGTTCTGAAAAGAAAAGATCCCTTCTGAGCACACTGAGGGTTCTCAAGACACAAGTAATAACCTGGCTGCTACTTCTTTGTACATTTGTATAAGCTTTATCATGTAAAGAATATCCTTCAGCAAGCATATACTGGTCAGGTATGTAATTATAGACCATTTTCTGCATCAAAGAGATGAAATGCTAAAGGTTAGAAACCAGAATCTTATTTTGAAGTTCCACACTGATTTTCCTTGTCTTCCCGTGCGGTTGATACTCATGAGATTTATTTAAGTAAGGAATGAACCAAACCAAAACCCACTAAGTCTTTGTGGGGTTAAAAAGGTAGATACCCTCTATTTTGAGTCTTTTGGTATTAATTTTCTTAGGAGGATTCAGAAATGAACCCCAGTACTTTGTAAGTGCCACAGTTCATAGCAGACACTTACCACTGCTTAGTTACAGGTTATTTTGACTAAACCACGAAACATCTGTGGCAGGCAGAAAGAAAAGTGAATGTTGCCAAAGAAAGTCATATCTAATGTATCAAACAAGTGATTTTAGTAGTTTCTGCTCTAATTTCTGATTTAAGAGACCACAGTGCAGCTATTGGGGGAAAAAGAGAGCAAGCAGGTGCTGGCTTAGCCTCTTTGTGCCCGCATTGCTGCTGTTGGTTTATCTGATTGCAAACCTAGTGTACTGTAGCGTGACGAACATGTTGCAGTGAGCGTATAGGAAAGATGCTGGAAAGATTGCACCCTGATGTTCTTAATCAGTAATTAGAAACTAAAAATAGTATTTTAGGGAAGGATAATAAACCCGTAGCCTTTAATCCTCCTGTGCCAATCTGTAAGCTGATATCATTATTACATGAAAGGCAATAAGAACATAAGTGAGTAAGCAAAAGTAGGTTGCTATTACAGTCACATTATAAATTCCACACAGCCCAAGCCGTCTCGATGATGTTTGGTGCTGTCTGTTTTAGGCAAAGCCTATAGTCATAAAGCAGGCTAATTTGCAAGCAGGGAACACGTAGTTTTGTTGTTTACTTCCATTCCTATCTGCCCTTACTTCCTGAAGCACTCCGAAGCGAGGTTCTGTGCCTGCTGCGCCTGGGAGCTGGAAGGAGGAGTGCACGTTGGAGAAAACGGCAGCAAGAACACAACCGGAGGAGGGGGGGATTTGTTCCCATGACGGCAGCTCTGACGCACCAACAGGCTCAATCACCAGGCACACATCTTCTGGGGCAGCACTGATGACAGAGGCAGCATCCCCGCTTAAGCAGGGCCCTACAGCTAAGCACTTGAATAGTCTGCAAATGCTAAGATGTAGTTATTGTTACAGAGGTACCGGTGCAGCTTATCACAGTGGGCTGATTTAGTGGAATCAGGCCATTGACCTCACCCCATCCATCTGGGAAACCTCAAAGACAGTCAGAGAGTGACCCCATACCAAAATAGATGTGATTTCATAGAGCAGACCTCCTCCCATTCACAGCTATATCATATCCCTGTGACAACTGCAGCAATTCTTTAAATGGAAAAGCAACCCAAAGTATTTAAAATAGTGCAAACTCTCCTAACGCAATTCCATGTCTAGAAAAAGGAACGAATGTGAAGTGAGCTGTTGGTAAGCGGGGTCTGCCCCAGGCCCGTTGTGCAAGAAATGTAATACAAAAGTGAGATCTGTTGTAAGCTGAAGATGGTGGGGAAAAGATCTGAAAGAAGAATGTCTGTTTACCAAGCGCTTCTGAATTAAAGCAGCTTTATCCCAGTAGTTTATCACTCACTATCTTGCAGAAATGGGTGAAAGCAAGCGCCAGATACAATTCCTGCAAGTTGCCAGGGAACATGCTGTCATGGCTTAGCATGACTGCAACGCAGAGGTGATGAAAAAGGGAGGAAAAGGCATCTGCCCACGGCAAGGGGGTGGAACTATATGATGATCTTTAAGGTCCCTTCCAACCCGAACCGTTCTACGACTCCATGAAGTACTGAACCCTACTGCAAAGAGACAACTGTAACTCGGAAGCGGCTGCGTGGGTACCGTTCAGGCAGCAGCATCCTCTCCCCGAGCTCAGTTTAGCGGATCTCTGGGGCAACTCAACCTCTCCAAACGCTCCACCGAGCGGAGGAGGAGGAGTGCTGAGGAAGAAGGCGAAGAAGCCCCGCTCCCGGCTCCGCCGCCACCACTTCACCCTTGGCGGCTGTGGAGCGGGCCCATGCCCGGAGGAGCCGTCCCGGTCTCCCGTGGCCGCTCCTCCCGGCGGGGCCGCGCTCCGCTGCTTCCCTGATAGCCGCGTGCCCGCGGTTCGTGCGGGGCTCTCGCGGTTCCCTTGGGGCAGCGCCACGGCTTTAACCGCACCCCCCGGGGGGAAGCTGCGCGCTGAGGGACCCGACCGCCGCCATTCCGTGACGCCACGCCCGGAGAAGCTGCCGATTGGTCCGCGGTGCCTGATGCTTTGACGTATCCGCCCGTGATTGGCCATGGAAGAGCCGGGTCCGCAGCGGCGGGCGCGCGTGCGGCGGTACCGCTTCGCGGCGGGGCGGGAGGCGATGGCGCTGCGCGTCCCTGAGGTACGGCCCGGCCCGGCCCGGGGTAACGCGGGGCGGCAGAGCCCAGCCCGGCCCCTCAGCACCGCGCACCGTGTTGCAGGTGCCGGACTCGCAGTACGGAACGTACGTGTGGCCCTGCGCCGTGGTGCTGGCGCAGTACCTGTGGGCCCGCAGGGGAAGCCTTCCCGGAAAGCGGGTGCTGGAGGTACGCGCCCCGCATCCCTCGCGGTCCCTCTTGTCTCCCCCATTCCTGCTCCATGCCCCCGCTTTGGTTCCAGCTGGGAGCGGGTGTGAGTCTGCCTGGTGTCCTGGCCGCGAAGTGCGGGGCTGAGGTGACGCTGTCGGACAGCGAGGAGCTGCCGCGGTGCCTGCAGAGCTGCCGGAGGAGCTGTCTACTAAATGGTCTGCCCCATGTCCCTGTCCTGGGACTCACCTGGGGGCGCGTATCCCCGGAGCTGCTCTCCCTTCCACCTGTAGACATCATTTTAGGATCGGATATCTTTTTTGACCCCAAAGGTATGTTAATCCCCTCTGGTATCTTTGATTTGTGACAAACTGCAAGGACTTTGCATCCACGTGGGAGCAGGAACGCTGTGAAGAGAACAGGTGTCACTGATGGTGACACTGTCTACTGACTTGTTATACTTGAGGTAATTTAGTATTAAGCTGTTATAAATACCACCAGAGGGTGGGTGTGGATAAAGGAGTTACAGACTGACCACTCAAGGCCATCTTCTCAGGTCCCTATTGATTTCCAATTAACATTTCACATAGCCAGGCATATTTAAGCACTACCTAGAACCCAGAAACTAACCAAGACTGCTTCATCTTCCCAAACTATACAGACTTTGAAGATATTTTAACTACAGTTTACTTCTTGCTGGAAAAGAACCCACATGCTCAATTCTGGACTACTTATCAAGTCAGAAGGTAAACACTTCTGTGCATTTAAGACTCAAATCTCAATGCTTGTGCCCCATTTCAGCTCTTAAGGAGTGTTAAATGCCCAGAGGCACCACTGCACCTATTCCAGAGCTCCTCAGACTGTCCATCAGGCTGCTATTAGCCAAATCCTAGGCCTAGTAGCCAAAAGCAGCCCAAGATCATAATCATCCAAGAATCACCAATTTGCTGTTGACTAGAAAGTTGTTACCACTTCTGTTTAGTGAAGTGCTGTAATTAAGTTTGTGACACTCTCCTGTAATTACCCGGCAGTTACAAACTGGGATTGTTTTCACACACTGGTATTTCCTTCCCTCAGTGCTGACTGGTCTATTGAAGCTTTGCTCTACAAATGGAAACTGAGGAGCATTCCCATTCCCTTGCACTCCTTTGGAGCGGACAAAGAGCACTTGGCCAGCTCTTCCCTACCAGGAAGACATACCATTGAAATGATGATCATCTCACTAGCACAAGCAGATAGTACTTAAGTTTATTCCACTTGTTGTTTCCAATACAAAATGATACTGAACTGGGAACTGTATGTTGTAGCACAGACCAGCATAAAAGAGTCCTGTTTGTAGCAAACCTCATGCATATTTGGTGGCAAGCAGATCCCTTTAAATAATCCTTAAAACATGCATTGTAAAAATAAAAGCTATTTGATTGTTCAGCTATGGCTTGAGAAATCTGTGCTCCTCCCCCAAGACCATTGCATAGTTCAAAGACTCAATGTCATTTTGTGCACTGCTATACGACAGAGCGCAACCACCTGACACGCCAAAAGAGCCAACTTGAACTTACAACATCAGCTGTGAGGAAGAGTTAGCCATATTGTTTCAGTACTGAAGAGTCAGATCTGTTTCCCAAGACTGAGGCTTTTCCCCAGAGATTCACGTACAAAACCCAGCCCCTTTGTTTTTAAATGACTCAGTCTGGTCATGCAGCCCTGGAACATACAAACTCCTCCGTTTGTAGAAAAGTACTTTTAATCCTCAATCAAGCCAGACTGCAAGTATTCAATGTTTTCATTCCCATTTAACATACATGCATAAAAGTTAACAAAGCATTACAATAACCCTTGACACACGATGATTTAAGTTACAATTCATTTGGTATCCAAATCAAGAAACAGAAATCATCACTGTTATAAGATTAGCTACCACCAAGCAGCAGCCTGTGGCATCAGGGCAAGTACACTGCAAATGTAATTAGTACTGCTCAGTGTCTACCTTCATAAGAACATCCAACAGACCTGTCCAATTTGGGGTTTGGACTCTGGTGTGCACCACTTGCCATACAATGTTTGGGTTAGTTACAATACTGGTTAAAGTTTGCCCTTAGTAATTTCAAGCCACCCCAGCAGATAAAATCTGTAGCTGTAGAATGCATTCAGTTACTACAGAGAAGTTAAACATTGTCAGTGGAATTGCAGAAATCTTTCAAAGCTAAAAATAAGCTGACTCAGACATTAAGTTGAGAAAAGTTAACACAGAAAAAATGTTTAATATTAACTACAGAGACAGTGGGTATAGTACAGAATGTCTTAAGCAAAAGATACACCAATCAGTACTTACAAAGGAATGAACCATTTTTTGTCTTAACATTACATTTCTTGTATATATAAGTTCATATATGTAGGTTGGTAAAGTTTTACCATTCTGGAAAAAATAAGGTGTGTATATCATCAGCTAGATGTGCTCACTGTATGCTCCATTATTTATACGCAAGGCCCGGGTGACTGGAAGTGCAGTTGTCAGGCATTTTAATTAACTGGACAGCCATTTGTTTCTGCACGACAAGGCATCGTTACACAGGAGCAATCAGGAGAAAACAGGAAACAGCCAAGCACTCTGCACTGCAACACGCCACCTTAACAGCTAACCAGCATTACTCAACTGCTACACAACTGCGCCTAGTGCACAAAAATACATAAGAGAAGAGATTAGAATTGAGGCTGATAAAACAATCTTTTTCAAATATTAACTGTCACCTGAAAAGATTTCTATCAAATTGAATTTAAAGATACTATTTTAATTCAAAGTAATAATAATTAAAAAAAAAGCATTTACAGTTAAGTTTCCAATTTAAGCCTGGCAGGGTTTTATTTAAGGAATGAAGACAAAATTGAAAGTAGTTTTTGTCAAGAGTTAGCTACTCAGCATGTCATGGCCTCCCGTTTCCTCAGTATGAAACTGGAGGCAGCAAATTGCCATCAGTTTTAATTTGAAATAGAAGTCAGCACTATATAAACAAAAATGAAGTTTTACCTCAAATATCCAAGCCAATAATGAAATCGGTAGTCGTTCACTTCACTAAATTACAAGAAATTTGAATAACAGCAACAAAATGGCACATAAAATGTAAAATCTGCCACTTGAGGCGCAACTTAAACAAGTAAAAAGTTAGACAAAATGTTACAAAATAACCTTTTCATCAGCTGGTTGCTCGGGCCAGGGCTCTCCAAGGGACTGAAGACTCAAGCGATCCTTTCCCCCCAAAGGCGTCCTTTATGGAAGCTCTCATTTATGTGATGCATCTAGGTTTGAAAAAAGAGAAGTTCAGCCAGGTTTCTACCTTGTCTCTTTTGGTTGTGGGGATGACTTCAGGTATACTCCTAGTTGTGTTTCAACTGGCTTTGCCTAATTTAATTAAGATTTAGGAGTTTCCATAGTGCTCCACCTCCCCCCCGCAAATGTGTTGCTTTACTTCAGAGGCCAAATGTAAGGTTCTGTATCAGAATATGTAGTTACAAAGAAGAGTAAGCATCAGGCTGGAGATCAAGCCACCATTAACTTCAATTCAGCCTGTTCAACAATAGATTATTAAAAGTTATAAACCTAGTACTTCTTGAAGACTTAACTAAACTCTAAGTAGCATTCAAAACACAAAAGGTAACTAATTTTGCTACAATTATCTAACTTCAATTCTAGCTTAGGCCCTTTCCTTTAAAAAACAGGACCAAACAGTTTGAAGGGTTAAAGACACACTATCCTTTCCCCACCCGGTGTGTATCCTTAGATGCCTCTTCAAGATGTCAACTTGAGGAAAAAAAACTAAGTTTCCGTGGTTTTCTCGTTGCAATTTGCCACTTTTCTAGAACAGTTATTACCTCCAGTCAGTATAACGGCCACTGAACCGATCTTCCGTTATAAAAGGATAGTGTATCTTTAACAGTTAAAGACAAACCTGCTCCAATACACGCCCACAGAAACTGGTCCCTGGAGGATCAGCCAAATCAGTTAAAATCTGCAATACTGGCCAATATTCTTTTAGCAAACAGGAGACCGCAGCTTTAAAGGGGAAAATGCAGATGTTGGATAAATACAGTAAGAAATAGTCATTTTTCATCATAGGTTGCGTCTCATACAATATTTTATTAAAACCAAGCCATTAATCTCTCAATAAAACATTTTCTCTGTTTAAAAGAAAATCCATGTAGAAAGCCCTTTGGTATTAATTTCCCTAAACCAATAAGCAAAAAAGTACTGCTCAAGAAAATAAAAACCAACTAACAATGTGCCCCATTAGGATCCACTTGCTTCAGGCTATTAATACTCTACAAACTACCCAACACCCCACCTAAATACTATAATAAAGTAACATGCAACATATGCTGACCCTGAGGTACATTACCATGTTCCTAGGAGGATACAGCTCCTTCTTCTTCTGGAGATTTAGGAGGGCTCTTAGATCTGGATCTAGAGTTGGATTCCCTCTTTGAGGCAGGGGGAGGGCTTCTAGATCTAGACCGAGATCTAGACCTGGACCGGGATCTGGAGACAGATGAGGACTTTGATTTGGATCTCCTGGCAGACCTGGACTTGGAGGTGGAGCGAGACCGAGAGCGTGTGCGAGACCGGGATTTGGATCGACTGTAGCGGGACCGACTGCGGGATCTAGAGCGGCTTCTGCTTCTAGATCGGCTGCGACGGCGTCTTCTAGGGCTAAAACACACCGGGAGGGGGAGGAAAAAAAGGCATGTTAGAAGTTGAACAGGGGCGGCGCAACGGACTTCCACGACTACTTCAGGGCAGGGAGGGCGGAACGGGACCCACGTGGGCAAGAAAATGTGTTCCGAGGGCGCCATTGTTCGGAGTGAGTGGCCGGGGGGGGCTAAATCTACTACAGTGCAAAACCCTTCCGCTCCGAGGAAACTCCACGTGCCTCCACTACACTAAACTCCTACTCCCCGCTCCCAACCCCTCCGCGAAAGTCACTCGGAAAAGGAAACAGGCCCAAGGGCCCCACCACACAGGCACATGCCCAAGCCCCATCTAACCACTGAAACTCCGCACCCCTCCAGGCGCTCACCTGCGGCTGCGGCGGCCGTAGCCGCTGCTCCCGTAGCGGCGCGGCGGCGGGCCCCGCCGGCTATGGTGCGAGTCGGGGGGGCGGCCGTAACGGGCCATCTGCACGCGGAGCTCGCGGCCGTCCAGCACGGCCCCATCCATGGCATCCATCGCATCTTCAGCATCGCGTTTGTCGTGGAAACGAACGAAGGCGAAGCCGCGGCTTTCCTTGGTGTAGCGGTCCCGCGGGATGTAGACGTCGCCCACACGGCCATACTTCTCGAAGACCCTCCGGAGCGTGTCCGGGGAAGTACGGTAGGTCAGGTTGTCCACCTTGAGGGACGTCATGCCCTCCACGTCCGGCGGCGGGCGCCCGTAACTCATGGCGGGCAACAGCCCCCGAGGGGCGCCGGCGGCAGAGGAGAAGAAACCCGAGGGAAGGGAGGAAGGGGCTCCCTACGAGACGGCGCGGCCCTCAGAGGGAAGCGCCTCACACCGGAGGGGGGGCGCCGGAGCGGCGGCCTAGAAGAGTCCAGAAAGGAGGAGAGGTGCAGGGCATAAGAGCAACGCCGCAAGGTCCTCAGCGAAGAGGCCGGCGCAGGTACCCACCTCAGCGCTGCGGGCGGGCAGAGCAGGCGGGCGCAGGCCGGGGCGGAGGCGCGGCGCCAGCAGCGGCCTTCCC